>JARBIX010000019.1:0-47597 GCA_029850275.1 Chrysosporium keratinophilum
GGATTATTACAATATATATTAAATCCAGTGACAATAAGCTTATTATTACTAATATATGGTATAGGAGGAGGTTTTTTCCTACCGTCTAATACTTCAGCAATAATGGGAACTGTATCTCAAGATATGCAAGGTACTGCTGGAGCTACACAAAGAATGGTTCAAAATATAGGTATTGCTTTTTATACAGCAGTTACTTCATTATTTATCAGTAATTCATCAAATTCAGATAAACTCATAGAAGGGTCAAGTCATGCATGGTTATTTGCATCAATAACACTCTTTTTAGCATTATTACCTTTTTTATTAAAAATATTAAAGACTAAATATGAACCTAATTAATATATTTATAACAAATAATACTTCTTTTTCTTTATTAATAGTGGCTATCAATTAGCTACTATTTTTTCGTCAGAAAAAATCATAAGGGGCTTGGGGAGTATCCCCAACAAGCAGGCGACGCTACCACGTTAGTGGCTAGCAAAGCCAATGCTTGCCAAACCACTTAGCGACTTGATGAATGTTACTTTATCCTATAAATTAACATGTAAGAAAGCGTGGTAGGATTGAATGAGCGAACAAAACAACTTTGTGGCTAGCGACGAAACTGTTGGGCGAAACCGTAAACCCAACCGTAAGGTGCCGAAACAAATCAGTTTTCGTGTGAGCGAATCCGAATATTTAAAGTTACAACAATCAGCTGAAACTTTAAATATGAGTGTGCCTGCTTTCGTTAAGAAAAAGGCACAAGGCGCCCGATTGGTCGCACCCAAATTGGATCAAGCAACGCGACAATCGGTAGCGAAAGATTTGAGTATGTTAGGCGCAAATGCGAATCAGATTGCGAAATACTGTAACCAACATCAACATGAAGTACCGAACTACGAAGCGTTAGAACGTAACATTAGTGAATTACGTGAAAGGTTAGATGAGATATGGAAAAAACTAAATTCAGATGGCTTTTAAACGGTATTTATTTTGCGTTTTATTTCGTTCTTATTGTTGTGGTATGGATAACGAACGTAAAGATTTATGATAATACATGGAGCATGGTAAGTTTTTGGGGAAGTGCTTTTATTTTTAGAATTTTAATTGACTATTTTGCTCCTAAACAAAGAAGAAGTGATAACGATGGCAACAACTAAATTAGGTAATACAAAATCGGCAAGTCGGGCAATCAATTACGCAGAGAAACGAGCAGTAGAAAAAAGTGGCTTGAATTGTGATGTCGATTATGCGAAATCGGCTTTTAAACAAACAAGAGCCTTGTATGGTAAAGAAGATGGGATTCAAGCACATACGATTATTCAGTCTTTTAAACCTGGTGAAGTCACACCAGAACAATGTAATCAACTCGGCTTAGAACTTGCAGAAAAAATAGCACCGAATCATCAAGTTGCCGTTTACACACATGCAGATACAGACCATGTACACAATCATATTGTCATTAATTCAATTGACCTTGAGACAGGTCGAAAATATCAGAGTAATAAAAAACAACGTGAATTCGTTAAAAAAGCAAATGATGATATATGTGTTGCACATCATCTATCCATTCCAGACAGGCACAAATTCGTTACACTCAGGCAGAAAAAGGGATTGTCTTTGATAGAGAAGAATATTCTTGGAAAGATGAATTACGTGAATTGATTGAAAATGCCAAAACACATACGAGCAACTTAGAGACGTTTTCAGAGCATTTAGAAGCAAAAGGAGTAAAAGTTAAGCTTCGTGGCGAAACAATCTCATACAAGCATGAAAGACATCAAGAACGACAAAGAGAACTCGACTATGCAGAAAGAATCAAGGTCGACTGGGACGCCATCGAGCGACACACAGAGCAACTTAAACAACGAAGAATTGAACGAGCTCAAAAGACAAAACAAGCTAATCGTAAATTATTTGGAAGAGATACAAGAGAGTCAGAAAACGAGAGAGAAAGAACAAGAAGCTATAACATCAAAATTGAAAGAGACGACGGAGGACTTTCGAGATAATAGCATAAAAACACATAATGATTTCGTAAGATTACTTCAAGATAATTTAAACAAAGAAATGTTACGTGAAGTGAGAGCATCACATGAGCATTATCAGAAGAGACAAAAACAATTATTTACAGGGATTGGATCAATGCTGTTAGTCTTTATGCTATTTGTTTTAATTATGACCATAGGCAGTGACTTTATGAGTTTCTTGCATGTAGATATATTACAAAAAGCCATAGCAAGCAAAATCAAAGCGTCTGAAGGCTTTATGACATTTGTGTGGTATATCGCATATGGTTTACCTTATATATTCGCTATAGGACTATTTATTGTTTTGTATGAATGGATTAGAGCACGGTTCCATGATTAACAAGGAATGTGATAAAGTCCTTTTGGAAAAGGAGGTTTATTTTTGAAGATTGTTTTATATTTCGTGTACTTATTTGTATCTTTTTTTTATTTTAAATTTGCTAATTAATTTAGTGATACCAGGAATTGATGTTGATGTATATGAGAGTCTTATCTCTGCATTGTTTTTTGCAATATTTATGACGCCAGTTCTTTATGTTTTAAGAGGAAGAAGAAACAAAAAATAGAACGAGCATTTATGCCGAGAAAATTTATTGATGTTGAGAAGAACCCTTAATTAAACTGTTTCGACGAATGTCGGTATAGCGTGAGCTATGAAACCGACGAGTCGACAGTTTTGGGGTTTATTAAGGGTTCCGAGGCTCAATGTCAATAAAGCAATTGGAATAAAGCAAAAAAAGGAGTTAATTATTTGATTAAAAAACAAGAAAAATGTCAGGAGTATTTATTATGAAAAAATTTCTTGTGATTTTAATTTATATGTTGTTTGTTTGGTTTATATTATTTTATTTATCTGCAAAGCTTAATATTGATAATCAATCATACATTTCTTTAGTAGTAATAATTTTATTTATTATTGGTTTAATAATTGGTATAAAACTTAGAAAATCAAAATAAATAAAGCAAATATGTTATTTCTTTGATAGAGGAGGATTACTTTTGAAGAAAAATACAGAAATGGATAGAGGTTATTTAATATCTAGTATGCTAAATATCATTTTTTTATTTGGTTTAATTTTTATTAGCCAATTAGAAAATTTATATGTATTAATTCCATATGCGATAGTTATGTCTATAAATGCTATTTATCTACTTGTTAAAGCTTCTCAGAAAGGTAAAAATGATTCAGATATTTAAGTATTTTGACATAGGTTTATAAATACTAAAAAGCTTAGTCATAATAGACCAAGCTTTTTGATAGTGTTATATTAATAACAAAATAAAAAAAGAAGTCGTCCACCCCAAACCGACCAAAGTTTACGTGAACGACTAGCCAAAATATAAAACAGTCGATGTTTTTATGTTTTTGTATATTTTGATATTAAACGATATTTGATTATACTTCAACATTTACATTTGACGTTTGGGTGGACGACTTCTTAAAACAAATTAAGGAGTCGATTTTTTATGAGTAAGAAAAATCATTCAAATCACTTACAAAATAAGGATTTAGATAATTTTTCTAAAACCGGCTACTCTAATAGCCGGTAATAGCCAATAGCCGGTTAAACCGACATAAAATGCACACACCTAATCCAAAATTAAGTTTTGATGCTATGACAATTGTTGGTAATCTCAACAAGGACAACGCGCAATCCCTATCTAAATTTATGAGTATTAATCCACAAATTAGACTTTGGGATATGCTTCAAACAAAATTTAAACTTAAGCACTTCAATAAAAGTCTATACGAATTATGACAGGTGAAAGCAGATATTTGGATAGAACTAACATGGCGGGTTGAATTTAATCCACACTATCTCGAGATGAAATGAATTTGGTTACAACAAAATATACTTAGCTACATGAAGTGATGGTTTTACAGATTGATTTTGCTTTTGATTTGAGGATGACTTAAGTGACTATTATGCATGTCTGGATACAGCAGTAAAAAACTGTTTTTTAACGGTCGTATGAATAAGCCAGAAACAAATATTTTGGTGTAAGAGATAGTGAATAGATTTATTAGAATTTTATAATAAAAGCAAGAAACATAAAGATAACGCAGATGTTGAAGTCATGTCTGAACATTTATGGCGTGTAGAGATTGAACTTAAAAGAAATATGGTGGATTACTGGAATGACTGCTTTAATGACTTACATATCTTGAAACCAGATTACTCAACGATAAAAAAACTTCAGATCGTCATACGATTATGGCTTTATTATTTGATGATAATGAGTGGGGTAAATTAGAAAGACGTACAAAAAATAAATATAGAGAAATGCTAAAAAGTATTTCAGAAATTGATTTAGCAGAGTTAATGAAATTGACTTTAAAAGAATACGAAGACCAATTGCAAAAGCAAATTACTTTTTGGCAAAATAAAATTTAAGAATTAGTATTTAAACATAAAGGGGATGACAAAATGGATAAGAAAAATCAAAAAACTAAATTGGTTAAAAGTTTAGAAGGTCTTGGGGCTTTATTTATAGCAATAGCAATTTTAATATTTATAGTTCGTATAATATTTGATGTTATTTATGGTGGATCACATCTTGTAAAGACTAATGATATTTTTCTATTTTTAGGTTTTTTCATTGCTTTTTTAGCATATTGTTTACAAAAGAGAATTGCAGGGGCTATCTTTTTTGGATTCCTCACTATTTTTCAGTTACTTAGTTTATTTGGTATGTAAATTTTATTTTAACTATGAGTGGCTAGCGTTTAAGCCACTCATTTTTTGCGTAAGCAAAAACATAAAGGGTCTGGGATTAATCCCAGCAGGCCGGTATTT
Organism: Chrysosporium keratinophilum; assembly: GCA_029850275.1. Classification (NCBI taxonomy): domain Eukaryota; kingdom Fungi; phylum Ascomycota; class Eurotiomycetes; order Onygenales; family Onygenaceae; genus Chrysosporium; species Chrysosporium keratinophilum. The sequence goes on from JARBIX010000019.1 coordinate 4,811, forward strand.
TCATAACGAAGTGGCTAGAAAATACGAAGCTTGCCCAAACCACTTTATTACTTAATAAAAGTTTGCATATTTTATATGCTAAGTTTGTATTAAGTAATAATTTTCGAAGAAAGCGTGGTGGGATTGAATGAGCGAACAAAACAACTTTGTGGCTAGCGACGAAACTGTTGGGCGAAACCGTAAACCCAACCGTAAGGTGCCGAAACAAATCAGTTTTCGTGTGAGCGAATCCGAATATTTAAAGTTACAACAATCAGCTGAAACTTTAAATATGAGTGTGCCTGCTTTCGTTAAGAAAAAGGCACAAGGCGCCCGATTGGTCGCACCCAAATTAGATCAAGCAACGCGACAATCGGTAGCGAAAGATTTGAGTATGTTGGGCGCAAATGCCAATCAGATTGCGAAATATTGCAACCAACATCAACACGAAGCACCGAACTACGAAGCGTTAGAACGTAACATTAGTGAATTACGTGAAAGGTTAGATGAGATATGGAAAAAACTAAATTAAGATGGCTTTTAAACGGTATTTATTTTGCGTTTTATTTCGTTCTTATTGTTGTGGTATGGATAACGAACGTAAAGATTTATGATAATACATGGAGCATGGTAAGTTTTTGGGGAAGTGCTTTTATTTTTAGAATTTTAATTGACTATTTTGCTCCTAAACAAAGAAGAAGTGATAATGATGGCAACAACTAAAATAAGTGCGACTAAATCAACGTCACGTGCCATTAATTACGCTGAGAAACGAGCCGTTGAAAAAAGTGGTTTAAATTGTGATGTAGATTATGCCAAATCGAGTTTCAAAGCTTCACGTGAGTTATATGGCAAAACCGATGGGAATCAAGGACATGTCATTATCCAATCGTTTAAACCTGGCGAAGTCACGCCCGAACAATGTAATCAATTAGGATTAGCACTCGCCGAAAAGCTCGCACCGAATCATCAAGTAGCGGTCTATACGCATGCCGATACAGACCATGTACACAATCATATTGTAATTAATTCCATTGACCTCGAGACAGGTAAGAAATTTAATAATAATAAACAAGCGTTACGTAATGTCAGAGATTTCAATGATGAGGTTTGCATGGAACATGGTTTAAGCGTGCCAGAAAAGGACACAGCACGCTTACGTTATACGCAGACAGAAAAAGCGATTGCTGACCCTAATACGAAATCAACAGCCCAATATTCATGGAAAGATGAGATTAGAGAGGCGATCGACCAATCACAAGCAACGAATATCGACGAATTCAAAGACCATTTAAACCAACATGGCATTACGATTGAACGAGTCACACCGAAAAGTATTACGTATCGACATTTAGCTGAAGATAAAAAAGTGCGTGGCCGTAAACTCGGCGAAGATTACAATAAAGGAGGTATCGAAGATGGCTTTGAAAGACAAATACAACGACAACAACAAACAGAACGAGCATCAGACACCGAATGCCAGCCAAAACGACCAACTTCAAGTCGTGATGAAGCAACTGAACGAGATACAGGCGTCACTCAAGCAGATTGGGACCAATTCGCCCAAGACACAAATGAGCTTGAGCGTAGCCGACAAGCTGCAGAGTCAGCAAGACTTGTTGATGAAAAGGCTCGAAGAGATCGAGACCACGGCCTCGAACTTTAATCAAGCGACTGAAATCACACAAAAACGTTTCATCAGTGTAGCAAAACACTATATCGAACGCATTAATAACGATAATTTAAAACAAGATTTTCAAACGGCGATACAAGAAGAATAGGTGACTGGTTAGGTGTGCAACATTTTTATGAATGGCTGAACTATGTCCTGAAAACAGGCCATTCAGCATGGCGTTATTTCATGCTTATTTTCTATCTTGTCCCTTATGCTTTATTTGGAGGACTTATATATGCCATTTTAAGAGCATATAAGCGCATTTAATATAAATGTTGAATAAAAACCACATTTGAGGTAATAAAAAAGCTGTATCAAGCTTAAAATAGCTTAGAACATAAAGGTGAAATTTTTTATGAAAAGGAGAAACTATGGGAAGAGAATTGTTTTTAAGTGTTGTATTTTTAGTGTTTATATTTATAGTTTTAATATTTTCTGATTATATATTTTTAAATGAATTTTATTACTTTAAGAACACTTTCGTGTCTATAGCCATAACTATATTTATCATGTGCATGATTGAAAAAAGTGAAATAAAAATTAACACATGCCATTATGCCGACGAATCGACAGTTTTTGGGTTTGTTAAGGGATCCGAAGCTCAACTTCAATAAAGCAACATTAATTTAAAAATGCGAATAAATTATTCATGCTATGAATTATGATAGGTATTTCTAACCTTTGTGTTTTATAGTAAATTATCGAATAAATAACCGCCGGAATTCTATAGATTATATAATCCACTAAGTCTTTAGGAGCATGAGCAATTGTAAATAAAATTATAGAAAATATTGCACCTATCCACTGTCTCTTTCTAAACATAACTTTGATTAAAATTCCTCTAAAAATACATTCTTCTATTATCGGTACAAAAATTCCTAATGTCATTATTGCAATAAAACAATTTGATTGGTTAATTATTTCATTTAATCCATTTTGATTATTGGGCATAGAAAAAAAGTTAGTGATTAAGTATGTTAATATTTCTAGGATTAGAAAGCTTATTATAACTATAGCTAATTCTTTCTGTTTTAAAAGTTTGAAAGAAAAGAAATTAAACTTAAAAAATTTACATAATCCAAGAGTTATTCACAAACAAATTATACTTATTATATAAAATATAGGTTTTATGAGGTACGTAAAAAAGAGCATTTCACAGATAAAAACAGGATGCTGATAATCAATGATTGTACTATTAGCATAATCTGCGATTTATCTTCTAATTTCTTCATAATCTATTCCTTCTTTTTGTTTTTAGAAAAAAGTTTCTTATTGTCTTGATTTGTGAGGTTACTTTAAAGTGACTGTTGATGTGTATAGTTATATAACTGGTGCCAGTTGATGAATTTCATAAATGCCTCGATTTTCATGAGATGCGTCTAAATCTTTTAAAAATTGTTTTACATCTTGAAATGGATAATATTCATCAAATTAGTATTTTAATGCTTCGTCGTTCATCATTGTCCTCTCTCCTGACATATAACTAAATTTATAAAAAAAACGTTATCTAGCTTGGTGTACTAGATAACATCAGAGCTCAAAAGTTAGTAGACTGAGGTTTCAACTTTTTTGTTGAAATAATAAAATATACAAGAGCTACTAAAAATTATATAGGACGGATTGTGTCGATGTACTCATTAAAATATATGGCTTGGTTTTATGTATTTTCAGAATCATAAAATATGCTATCTAGTTTTAGTAACTAGATAGCATAAGGGAATTAAAAGAATGTATATTGAGTTACAACGCTCAAATTAACATATTTAATAATATATGAAAACCCATGAATCAAAGAAAATGGAAAACGCTTAGCATAAGCATGTCTTTAATATACTGATATGAGGAAGATAAATCAGTATATTATACTATGTATATGCAGAGAATTTTTCTTATTAGTCCATAGGAAAAGGTAGAATCATTGACTCTACCTTTTTGTTTACAAGAAAGATTTAACAATCTTAAAATCGCTACAATTTTAAGTTCTCGTAAAAATAGAATAAGGATTTCCCTACTACCTACTTTTACAATAACACAAATGAATATTTTTAATCATAAATCAAAACCACCCGTATGAACAGGTGGTTTGTTCTACGGCTATAAGCCTTTCTTACTGGCCAGCCCTAAAAGGGCACTGATAGGTCAGCCAACTCACACTTTCCCAGCACCCTAAAGGGTACTATTTTTTTCGTCTTTTTTTTTAATTTCTTTACCTCCTGTACAAGGGATCTAGGTATTCCTTTCCATTGAAATTTGATCATGCAACGAATATCTTCTTGTATTGATTAGAATGTAATTTTTCAATTACCTTTTTATTTCTACCTACGTATCTTCTACATAAATCCTTTACAACCAAAACTTTCTATTTCCAATCTATATTTTAAATTAGCATGTCTAACCAAAATCATTAACTACTTTGACCCTTTTAATATCCCACACTGATGATACTCCTATTTAGGTGGATACTAATTAACAATATGAATATGATCTTTACATGCTCTGCTTCTATAATTTCTACGCCCTTTTCTTTCCATAAGTTGACGTAAAATACTCCAATATCTCTTTGATTTTTCCATATATCACTTGTCTTCTATATTTTGGTGCAAAGACTATTTGATATCTTACAATTCCATTTTGTATGGCCGCTAAACTGTTGTGTCAGATGACATTAAAAGCATCTCCTCGTGTTGAATATTTTTGTTGGCTGACCAAATATATATTCTAGCATGATGAGATGTTTTTTAGATAACGGTAAAACCTTTTCTGAACCATACGCATAGCGCATGGTTTTCTTTATACAATAAAAAAATCATTACCTCTTTCTTAACATAGAATGAGGTAATGATTTCTCAAAATTAAACGAGTGTTGTCACTAGTTATCTTTTAGGACTAAGATTATTGTAAATGAATTAGATATAAACATCAAGGCTAGGAACCATTCAATTCTTTATCAACCGCTGTTGGATTGTTAACCCCTTTTTGAAAACCTTCTATAATAGCATCTATGTGGATGATTCCATCTGTAATAATCACAGCTACTAATATAATAAAAAGACCTAAAAACCAATCTTTTACTGTCAAAGGTGATTTTCTTTTATAGAAGTATAATCCAAGTAATGCACCAACTATAACAGCTACAATTAAATGCATCTACTCATCTCCTTTATGATTTTTCTTTTCCTTATTTTTACCTAAAAGGCTTGTTACGATAGCACTTATAAAATCACCGATGATTGATAATAATTCAGTCAATGATAGTCCTCCTTTGAGTCCTTGTATAAATCAAACATAATCCGCAAAATGATCACGGTATTTCACATGTAAAACAGAACCAATAATAAAAGTAATTATTAAAAACAACACATTATATACAACTAACTGCCAATTCGTTATGAAGAACCATTGATGATACAAAATAGCCGATCGATACCCCTCAGCGATGAAATATATAGGGTTTAATTTAATGACATTTAAAACAACAGGATTCGTCGGCAAATATAAAATTGAAGACACGAAGAATACCATTCTCATTCCAGATTGAATAATCATTTGTATGTCTCGAATAATAGCACCTAACGTAGATGTTAATAATACGATTGCCATAGTTAATAATAACGTATACGGTATAAATAAAATTAGTTGTACTGTATAAATAGATGGTGCAAAGCCACCTACCCAACATATGGTTGTCACAATAATTAGTAAAATGATATGACTATAAAATTTGCTCACAACCAAATAACTTGGCAATATTGATAATGGAAAATTCATTTTCGCCACTTGTTTATATTTCGAAGTAATGGATTTAGTCCCTTCTAAAATTCCCTGATTAATAAAAAACCACATGCTAATACCTACAATTAACCAAAAAATAAAAGGTGTACCTTCAATACTTCTATTGCTTCTAAAGCCTAAACCAAATATAAACCAATACATGAGTATTTGTATAAATGGGTTAAGTACTTCCCAAATAACGCCCAAATAGTTATTTTTATTTGAGATTTTCATTGAAATCTGCAGCCTCTTATATTAGATAAATATTAGAAATATGTTTCTCGAATGATAAACCAAGGCGCTTTCATAACTACTCACCCTTCTATAATTCACTACTAGTTAGGCATTATACAAAAAAACGTTATAAAATAAAAACAAACATGATTTATTTCCATGGTACAATAAAAAAATTAGTGATGAGCAGGACAAACTCATTTAAATTTGGATAATATATCTTAAGCAAAGAAAGAAAAACTTATTTCATGATTTAACATTTGAAGTTATTACAGATATTATTAGTAGATTGTTGTTTGAGCTATTTATTTTTTATTCGTATCTTTAAAAACATTTTTGAATAATATTATTTTAATGTTTGAGGAGGAATTTCATTGCTATTCAAAGAAACAGCACACTATGAAAAATATTATAGAATAGGCAATATTGTAATGTGTATAGCTTTTATTTGTATAGTTACTTATTCTCTAATGAAAAGTACACCGTTAACCAATCTTTCTTTTTTAAAACACATACACTTTGCAAGTGAGATTTTATTAATAATAGGATTATTGATTAATAGCGTCCCAGATTGTAAAACGAAGAACACAAAAAATATGTGTTTTGATCTTGTTCTCATCGCTTTTGTTATTTTATTTTTTATTTTGATTTGATGAACTGTCGGTAAAAAATTAAAGCAAAACTTTTTTAATGAAAAAGTTAAAACATCTAAAAGTAATTTTTAACAAAGGAGCGCTTGGTTTGAAAGTCGTTGTTGTTTATATATGTGTTTTTACTTTATTTTTTATTTGGGGGTATGCGGTTAATTTAATATTTTTTGAAGGAAAGAACATCTATCTAATCTTGGAATCATCTTTTATTTTAACATTGATAACGACGCCAATTTTAAAGGTTTTAAAAGATATGAAAAATAAAGAATAAAATAAAGGTTAAGGAAATTATTGATAAGATAAAAGACGTGAAGTTTAATTAACCTAATAATAAATATGTTGCTATACAAGAATCAGATATTCAACACGAAGAACATGTTATATATTATAAAGACTAAAATCTAAGGGTAAATTAAAGAAAGAGAGCACTTTTAGCAATTCTATATATGTGTGAAAACCTCGCAATTTCACATTCTCAACATCTTTCACGATGACTTCTAAGTGGTTGCTTGACAACCCCCCTTTTAGGTTTTTCTTCTACGAGATACTTAAAATATAATCGTGTTAGATTGCAACCTATTATAGAAACAAAATTATCATAACACATAAAAAAACAACCTCTAGATACGTCAACGTACAAGAGGTTGTTTTCTAACACATTATATAAATGTTTTGAATTCTATAACATGAGTGCTAAAATATAATTAAAATAAACAGAACGAAAAAGAACACCTAGTATTATAGATTGCGGCTAACAATCTATAATCGCTAGACCGATACCCAACTATCGGCAAGCACTTTAAGGTGTCCTCTCTCTTATTAATCTGTTACCCTTATATTACTAAATGAATCACAATTTAGCAATATAAAAGGTTCAAATTAAACTAGAAATGAAGGACATCAACGATTGATGATACCATCGCAAAGGAGTGTAAGCCATTACAAGATTTATCGGCTTACGCTCTTTTTTGTTCTCCAAAGGAGAAGATATTATGACACATCAATTGATCAATCTAGAAGAACATACGACTTTCGAATCTATCCAAGCGATGGATAACACAGTCAGACAATATAACGCTAAAATCAGTAAAACGCATTTCGAAACACTTAATCTACTCAAACAATATAGTTGTAAGGTCATTGGCGTTTCTCATATAAAAATCAAAACTATGGCTAATCAACTTAAAAAATCAGTCGCTACAGTTAAGCGTCATATTAAATATTTAAAAAATAATGGTTTCATCACAGTTATCAATACGTTTCGTATGAAACAAGGGGGCAAAGGGGCAAATACTTACGCAATTAATCCTATCGACGTATACCAAAAAATTCAAAATGAGCTATCGCAAATGAGCCATCGTAAGAACGCTAAAAAATGTAATCAACGCCAGTCACAGCAAGCAATGGCATTCGTCAAAGCAAAAAAAGAAACTATATCCTTTATAAAACTATTAAGTTCTTTTGTAAGTAACAAATGTACGCACAAACAAATCAAATTAAAACGAACTGAAAACATTAAAAACTTTAGAGCATGCCCTAAAGATGTCCCTATGGATGTTTATAAATCATACAAGGCTTTCTTTAGCGATGCTCAAATTAAATATATTTACACTGTAATTACGAAACAAACAACGAAATATGCCAATATTAACGACGCTAACCATACAGACATTGTAGACAACACATTCAATTCAATTGTTAAAGCATTAAGAAAGTACCACAGAGGCGAAGGCGAAAACATTAAAAATATTTTTGCCTATGCGACAGGCACAGCAAAAAAACTTGCATTTAGACAAGCAAGCATGAACGCTTGGGCAAACGTTGGTATTATTTAATAAACCGGTGGTTTTCATGGTGTTTCATCGTTTACGTCATGTTGTGATACTTAACCTGTCCTTGTACATGAATGAGGGACATGCATTTGCTACACAAATTTCAGGTGGCTATGTAACAGATATTCGAATGATTATGACATCTAGGCAACAAAATGCGACAGTTACGCAAGTCGATGCTGAAACAATGGCTAAACACATAAAATAAGTTTTATGATTATTGTCTTTGCTGTCTACATTGTTGCACCACTTATGTTTTATCTCGGTTTCTACTTCGTCCAACATCAATTGTCTTTCATATTAAAATATCCATTGTCATTCCAATATTTGACAACGTCTTGTTTCGTTCATTATCTCACTATCCCCTAATATATAATTAAATAAAAAAACGTTATCTAGCTTGGTGTACTAGATAACGTCAGAGCTCAAAAGTAAGTAGACTGAGGTTTCAACTTTTTGTGTTGAAACAATAAAATATACAAGAGCTACTAAAAATTATATAAGATAGATTGCGTCTATGCAATCATTGATATATATCTTGGTTTTATATATTTTCATAATCATAAAAATGCTATCTAGTTTTTACTTAAGAACTAGATAGCATAGAGAATTAAAAGAATGTATGTGAGTAAGCGATGCCCATTAACATCTTAATCATATATAAAACACATGAATCAAATCAAATGGAGATCGGTTAAGCAGAAGTATGTCCTTAATATACTGATTTGTCTTCCTCCATATCAATATATTATACCACGTATATGCAGAGAATTCTTCTTATCAGTCCATAGGAAAAGTTAGAATCATGGACTCTAAAAAAAGATCTAACAATCTTAAATTCGCTATAATTTAAGTTCTCGTAAAAATAGAATAAGGATTTCCCCCGCTACCTACTTTTACAATAATACAAATGAACATTTTTAATAATAAATTAAAAAAAGAAATCGTTACCTTATTCTATGTTAAGAAAGAGATAACGATTTTTCAAAATTAAATGTGTGTTGTCAATAGTTATCTTTTAGGACTATTGATTATTGTAAATGAATTTGAGACAAACATAAAACGCTTAATATACTTGTGTCGTTTCCATAACTATCACTACATGAATAATATGTGAAATTGCGAATATTAATAAGTAATTGAAAATTGAAGACAATCCCCAATACAACTAAATGTAGGATTATTACAATATATAAGGTATAACCTTATATATTGTATATTATCAAAAATTATAGATTTTAAACATGTGTTATATTTAAAATAGTTATTGAAATATATTTAACGTTTTACTTCTTTTCAAATTAAGGTATTAATGAGCTATCAACTCAATGGTGGGTGGGTAGCTTCTTTCTTTTTAAAAAAGAGTATATCAAGAATAAAGGCACTTAACTTTAACAGGTTAAGTGCCTTTATTCTTATTACATTACTACAACGTTTGTTGCTTGTTCGCCACGTTGACTTTCAATGATGTCGAAATCAACATTTTGGCCTTCTTCTAAAGATTTATAGCCTTCTCCGGCAATACCAGAGTAATGAACGAAAACGTCATTCCCATTATCTCTTTCGATGAAGCCAAAACCTTTGTCTGCGTTAAACCATTTTACAGTACCGTTATTCATATCGAATACCTCCACGTGCTTTTGCACATAATATTTGTAACAAATTCATAACTAAAAAAGAGGATATTCAAATAAATACACTACAATTTAATTCACGATCTTTGATTACGTTAGATTAACTATACACTTAATTATGTCATAAGTACAGAACTATTTTTAACCTTTGTTGATTTTAGTGATAATTAATATACGGCTCACATTTGCTTTTTAAAAGCTAATAAACAATTTTGAATATAAAACTATATAAGGATAGCTTTGTTTGAAATCTATTTTAGCAAAAAAACCACTCACTAAAATTAGTGAGTGGTTTTTAAAGTCTTAATAGCAAATTTCTAATAATTGGATAAGAGTTATTGTGCTATACGTATTATAACACGATTTTTTGAGTTGAAAAGCTTTGTGAATAATCTTTGACGTCAAAAATAAAGAGCTATCAAAAGGATAACTCTAAGCCTTCCCCTATAATTATAAGTATAATAAACGAGGATAATACTATGAAACGCTAAGAGAAGACGAATGTCGGCATAGCGTGAGCTCTTAACCCGACGATTCGATAAGTTTAGGGATTGTTAAGGGTTCCGAAGCTCAACGTCAATAAAGTAATTGGAATAACGCAAAAATCATCATTAACTTTTATAAATATTATATTGTTAAATTTTATTCAATGATTCGCAATCACAATATCCAAGCATTTACTAATGTATTTACATAAGTAAGTACAAATGATACGCTATAGATAAGGAGATGATATCAAATGACAAAAGCATTAAATGACATCAATAAAACATCTGAACGTGTCTTTAAAAATGGAAACAGTAAAGCAATAAGTCTGAGCAAACAAACGATTCAACTCGTCAAATTCGAAGTGGGAGATAAAGTCGAGGTTCAAGAAATGAATGGTGGACTATTCATCAAAAAGAAAGAAGAATCGATTGAAGATAGAATTACAAACTTTTTCAAAAACGGTGGTAAATACACTGAATCAGAAATTGATTTTGGTGAAAGCGTTGGTCGTGAAATATGAATATAAAACAATTTGATATACTTTATATCGACCTAAACCCAACACTTGGTCGTGAAAAACAAAAGATACGACCATGTTTAGTCATAAACAACCAAATGAGTATTGAAGGTACTGATTTCGTTTGGATATTGCCAATAACAAATCGAGAAAAACGCTTCGAAACAGATATTGAAGTTAAAACTAAGAAAGGTTTAATTACTGGAGTTATAGATACTATTCAAATGCGTTCTCTTGACTTAAATGCGCGTAAATACAACTACAAAGATGAATTGCAAGATAGATTTAAAAATGACGTTTTACAAGCTGTACAGACCTATCTGAAGCCATTATAAATTCAAAACACCCGTTTTATTTTATAGTAAAAGGGATTGGTTCTATTTAAGTAATTTTTGTTTAACTATTTAAATTAAATAAGGATTTCTAGCGTATTTTAAAGGGAGCCTGTCCTATATTATTGTCGTCGTCAAAATGGGTGGACTTGCTATTTATCTTAAATTCTTTTTCATTTTTTTAATTTTATTCGATAACTTTGATAGAAATAGGAAGATTGATTTTGCCTCTTTTACTTTTACCATTAACTAATCATAGATAGCCCATAAAAAGTGTCTCTTTCGCCACACCTTTCACACATTGTATGGTTACAATCCCTGTCATAAATATCACTCATCCCAATCAATTTTAAGCTGCTTTAAAAAAGCTTCACGCTCCTTTTCGAATTGAGGATCTATGTCAATTTTACCTTCTTTATTATCTGTCTGATTTTCTAACCATTGTGGTGTTTTTTCTCTACTAATATATTGTTTTGAACCCACTGTATTTTTACTTTTAGTGTACTTTTTATTATAAATACGATTTTCAGGTTCGAATATAAATTCTAGATATTCTATTTTGCGTCCTTTTTTTGCTCTAATTTTATGTATCTTTAACGTTTTAAAAATATAACTGAGTTCGTTAATAATAGGTTTTAATACATTCTTATTAATATCGGTCATTCTATATGATGCTGGAATATCTAATCGCTCTCTAAAATCATTCATTTTCATTTTTAAATAACCTGTATGTTTAAACTGCTTAAGTATTCTAAACATGTTTTTAGAATACGTTGATTTAAGCGTCGTCATTTCTTCTAATTCAAATTTTGTAAAATTATTCGTAATTGAATTAAGTATATGCTTTAGATTAGGAGATGTTGAAATCTCTAAATATTGTTCCTTTTTATGAATTCTATAATGATTAAACAATACAAAGCGTTCTATGATGTCATCATCTTCATACTTAATTGTTAATTCCAACATTTTTTTGTATACATCATCCAAATCTTTCACAAATCTATTAATATTACGCGTTTTAGGATTATAGTTACTTAATTCTTTTAATTCATCAAAAGTCAGATGTAAGGTATAGGTGTCTTGTTCTTTTAACTTATTGCACATCGCAAAAAACAAATTAATTTCTATGCTTGTAAATTTTCTTAATGGGACAAGGTTTAAATCATTTTTATATACAACTGTTTCACCAGACATATTATCATCACTCCCCCAGTAACTACATCTTATAAAGGAGTACTAAAAAAATGAGTACTCCCTTATACCAATTGAATATAAGCATAAAACACTTTTATAGCGACGTCAATGAATAAAAGGAGTGATGATATTTAAACTACTCCTTTTATGTGGCAAAAACACTCCTTTTATGTGGCAAAAACACTCCTTTTATGTGGCAAAAACACTCCTTTTATGTGGCAAAACTACTCCCTCTAATACCTTGAATCCATTGTCTCTCTAAGTATAAAACAAGCTCTAAAAAGGTTTTAAAAATATTTATAAAAATATATTAAAAAGGGCGACAATCATAAGACAGTAGCCACGATGAAAAAGGATTCTGTAAATACCATGTTACATACATTAGTACTTATACTGTTATTTAATTGTATAATTTAACGTGGGTTATAATGATTGAAGCTTTATGTAAAGTAGGCATATTAATGATTATCAAAGTACCTATATATTTAAGAAAAGACAACTATCAATTAATAAAAAATGTAAATTATAACTATAATCCTATTTTTATTAATGGTAAAGATAATAATAGTACGGTAATGACCTGAAAAAGATTCAAAACTCGCATTTAGAACATTGTTTAAGAATACTTAATAAAAGAAGAACTTATTAATGTTACTTCAAAAAAAGATAAACAACGTTTTTGCCTCTACATGACAAAAATTCTACTCTATCAAAAACAGTCGTACAATATGTTATTTTGTCGACAATCACAGTAATGTATATGCAAAATATAATATGACTAATTCATAGACGCATTGAATATCAAATCAAAGCACATACTAAAAAAAGATATCAATAATCTAGTAAAACACAAGCTATTAATCGTGAGTAATGTAGATACTACAAGTAATCATGTTTTCAGAAAACAATGTAATCAAACAAGCAGATATTAACAATAACCATATCTCAAATCATGGTGTAAGTGTTGAGCAAAATGAGTCAAATAATGTAGGTATTCCATTACACAATCATAAGAATAATTCATCTGATTCACACAATATGCCATCTAGTAACACTATAAACATAAATGAACAGTATATATCAGCATCAGATTTACTTAAAACTGAAAGTGAATTACTAAGAGAACAAATACGCTATTACAAAAAATACATCAAACAATACTTATCTGATTTCATCGATGAGGAAAAACGCTTAAAGAATAATTACTACAGCATTTCTCATCTTAATAAAACGATTACCAAAGTATGCAATTATCTATTTATAAGTATCAAAGGAGCATTTACTCAAAGACACGAAGAAGATTATAACAGAGGTGTTATTACAAAAAGTCCAGAAATGGCTTTATTTGGAGATCTACAACATGTTATGACAGCACAAATCAAATCTATTAAGGTGGATAGACTGAATTAGTCAAAGACATTACCATCATTTTCTAATATATGTATGTATAACCGCAAAAACCTAAGGAATAAGGTTAGACGTTATTATTACGTCTGTTTGTAACATAATTTAGATATAAGGACTTGAGTTGCTGAAATAAAATTATTTATGTAAGTTAATAATTTTTAAGTGGAATATAGATAAACACAAACATATGCATAAACATGTTGATGCATATGTTTGTGCGCTGCCCGTATTGCTTTATTTAAAGTGAAATAGTATATATTATTACTGAAACTAAGTAATAACAAAATATAAAGTCTTATATTTTGTTTACTGCTCTAATTATTCCTTCTTTTGTTAGATCAATAATAGGCTGATACTTTTCTTTATTAAGGTCTAGCTTGTTTATTTCAATTTTAATTTTTTCTAATTCTTCAATTATATGCTTTCCTTGAGACAGTATTTTAGAGTATATAGCTATTTCAGATGGTCTTTTTGTGTTTTAAAGGCAGATGAATCTTCATTTAATTTTTTCTAAAGTAGTTTAAATATCATCGGTAATATTAATTTGCTGACTATTCCATTTCTGTAATCTGCCCTCTATGTATTTTTCCTTACGATATCGTGAAAGAATATTTACATCTATTCCATATTCCAGCATCCTTAAATATATCTTCGGATTCTTTGCCATGATTATATTCTTCTACAGCTTTAAGTTTGAAATCATCTGTATAATATATGTTCTTACTAGTTACTTTATAAATATGAATATTAGACTCCAATTTTTGTCTAACCTCTTTGGGTAAAGTTGCCATTTTTTCTCCCTTTCTTTCCTTTTTATTTCATTGCTATAAATTGGTTAAAGTTAAAAGTCAAAATATATATTTATATCATAAATAAAGAGAAGCGGGTTTTTGATATACACATATGCATATGCGTATACATGTGTGTATGTTTATGTTAAGGTGAGAGAGGAGGTGTACAAATGGAAATAATTACTTTTGCAGCCGTTAAAGGCGGAGTAGGAAAAACAACATTATCCTATAACTTTTCTGGATATTTATCCGACTTGGGATACAAAGTGTTAATGATAGATTTAGATCACCAATGCAATTTATCTCAAATCTTAGGAATCTATGATCAAAAGAATACTGTCTTATCTATATTCGAAAAAATAGATGCACTGCATATTAAAGAAAAAGTTAAGATACACCGTATTAATAACAATATAGATCTTATCAGTGGATTTTTACGTTTAGATGAGTATGAGAAGCATATGAGTACGACAGATGGAAAAGACATGCAATTATATATGTGGCTAGATGATTACTATGAAGAATATAATATTGGTCAATATGACTATATTATTATTGATACACATCCTGATTTCAGTACATCAACAAGAAATGCAATTGTGGTAAGCCATAAAGTAATTTCTCCTAATAAGCCAAGTGGCTTTAGTGATGATTCAAATGCAAATATTTCATATCGTATTAATAAATTAAAGAAGGAGTTAATTGACTTTAGGACACGAGAAAGTTATGTAACAGCTAAACTTTTTTTCGTTGGAAATATGGTCAAACATAATACTAAATCATCAATTAATTTTAAAAAAAGCATTGAAAATCAAGAAAATTATATAACTTATTTTCCTGATAAGGAATTAATTACACGCAGTGTTTTAGAAAAAAAACCAATTGTATCATTTAAACAAGAACCTAAAATATACTTAAAGGAAAAAAGTTTTTTTCAGCAATTTATAAAAAGTTGTAAAGCTATTAAAGATGCTTGATTAATATAAATTAAAAAGAGTGCTTTAATTTATCACTACATATACATATACATTGACATGTGTATGTTGGTGTATATCATACATTGCGAAAGGTGTTTTAAAATGGCGTTTAATAAAAAAATAGATAGTAACAATCAAGAAAATAATATAGAAAAGCTTTAGAGAATGCAGTATCACCCAATATATCATATAAAAAAATAGAGATAAAAAAAGATAAAATTAAAGAAAAGAAGCAGAGATATCAATTTATGTTACAGCCTTCAGTTAGGAAAAAACTAGATGAGTTAGTTGAAGAAAATAATTATTCATCATCTTCAGAGTTTTTAAATGAGATTATAAAGCAATTATAGGCAAACTAGTGTTACATTTAATTGTGCAATGTGTATTTAACCTTTAGATATGGAAAAAGATTATTAAGATCATTAAACTAAGACGATGTCAACTGTACACAAACAAAGCACATGGAAGCGACACAATACCGCTTCCATGTGCTTTATTTGTGTACGTTGTGTACTTGGAAGTTATAGAAGAAAAATATATACCACGTTTAGAATTAATCCAGATATACTAAAAATATAAGGATATAAAAGTCAAAATAATAAAAAAATAGAATGCGATGATAGAGCGCATGGTGGTAGGTCAAAAAGTATAAAGAAAACCTATTTTTAAGAGTTAGAGGGAGATTAATCACATAACGATATCGAAATAATCATAGTTAATAATCAAAGGAAGGAGTAGTACATATGACGGTGGTTCATACAAGAAAATTAAGAAAAAGTGGTAATAGTAATATATTAACGATACCTAAAGAAGTAATCAAAGCATTAGATGTCGTAGAAGATCAATTTATTGCTTTTAACATTGTTAACGGCCGAGTTGTACTCGAAGCGGTTAAAACAACAGATGATAACGAAAGAGATATTTTGAGTATCGCCAATCAAATAAGTAAACAGTATGACAGTGCGTTCAAAGACCTAGTTAATAGATAATAGGAGGATGACATATACAATACTTAATAGAAAAATATTATCACCTTGAATGTATATGTTATTAGTAAGTACAGTCCTAAAGAAAAGCATGGTGTTAAAGGTCCCAATGCATTAAATATGTTAGTTAATATGCTTAAACAGTATGTGTTTGGCAAAGAAATATATTCGACGCTAGAATTGAAAGCAGCTAGTTTAGTACGGATCTTAGTACAAAAGCATGTCTTTTTTAACGCGAATAAAAGAATGGCTTTAATATCACTAGGCGCTTTTCTTAATATTAATGGATATCAGCTCATTATAATTAATACGGAAGCGACTGACTGTAAGATTGCGACAGATGACTTAGAGGAAGAAATAATAAGCCAGTGGGTTAAGCTAATCTAAAGTCAATGAATAGTACACAGTTATAAAATTAATCAAAAGAAGCGACGAACGATCATTCATATGATGAGGCCTTTCTTATATATATAATATGTGTACGTCGTGTACGCTTAAGTTAAAAGGCATAGTTTTGCCACATGAAAACCTATTTTAAATACATCATTTGGATCGTTTCATAAGTTGATGAAATGGCGTAAACTACATTGTTATAAGTTATAAATCTTTGATAAAATTTAACATCATATATTACAATGAAGTTAGGTTAAAGTTGTATCACTAATATTTTGATTAGTACTCATTAATATGAACTAACTATTTAGTCTACCCTCCATAATAGAGAATGGTTGGTTTTCATTGAATTGAACAAGTTCGATGAAGCAGTGAGGAAAAGTCTAATTGCAACATGGTGTGCAGTGTATTTGAAGTAAGCGGTAAAATCCGCTTCTTTTTTATGTTCGATATGAGTACTATGAGTACGTAGTATACATACATTTAGTCTTAAATAACAAAAAGCATTAAAGGGTGTTCAATTAACTATATAAGCACTAGTTGTTTTTGACCGTGCCAATAATTTTATATCATTCTCTAATTGAAATAGATATAGTTTTTCTGAACTTCAGTTGACGTTCGCCACTTCTTAAGCATTGTATACTTGATGCGACCACACCCGTTTTTTGATTAATATAATACGCAGAATTTAGGAGTCTTTCAATTGTTTCGATTATCATATTAAATCAGTGAACGGTTTTTTTAAGGTTACTCACAGCATATATTTTGATGGTGCCTAGTTACTTAAATACGTCATATATAGAATTAAATAAGAAGCGGTTAGCCATTGAGCTATTATAACCGCTTCTTATTCTTTGCTATTTATATATATACTAGGAAAGATAACAAACTTTATAATCGCTCTCAGAAATGAATAGAGACGTTTCTAGAGTTTTTGAAGCACATTAATAACCCCAATCTTTTTCTAATTGCTCTAAAAAACGCTCTCTTTCCCTCTCAAATGATTCATCTACATCTTTGTTAGTTACATCTTTTTGATGATCTGGATTTTTTAACCACTCTGGTGTTTTTTCACGACTTTGTAAACGATTATTCCGATCCCTCTTTTTTTCAGGAATAAGGTTGTTTCTTCGAATGAATACGTTTTTCGCTATCGAAAGTAAATTCTAAATATTCAATTGTTCGTCCCTTTTTTGCCTTTATCTTATTTATTTCTATATTTGGAAATAACGGAACGAGTTCTTTAATAATTGGTTTTAATACACGTTTATCAACATCCCCCATTTTATATGATTTAGGAATATCAAGACGTTCTCTGAAATCAATCATTTTTAACTTTAAATAACCAGTATGTTTAAATTGCTTAAGTAGTCTAAATATATTTTTTGAATAACTAGAACGAAGTGAACACATTTCGGCTAATTCAAATTTAGTAAAATCTTCTGTTAATGAATTTAATAAATGTATGAGATCGGGATGTGTTGATATCTCTAAATATTCTTCCTTCTTTAGGGAAAACTTTATATTGATTAAACAATACAAATCTATGAATATAATCATCAGTTTCTATGCGATAAGTTATTTCGAGCATTTTATCATATACGTGCTCTAAATCTTCAATAAACCGCTTCTTATTACGTTGATTATGGTTATATTTGCTCAAATCTTTTAACGTGTCGAAAGATAAATACAATGTAGATGTTTGTTGTTCTTTTAATTTATTGTACATAGCAAAAAACAAATCTAATTCAACAGACGTAAAATTTCGCAATGGTACTAAATTAAGTTCATTTCTATAAATCACTGTTTTGCCACTCATAGCTAGTTCTGCCTCCTTTTAAAGGTCGTTACAACAAAATGCCCTTTTTATACCCTTTGGATATCAAGAGTCACAAGGGTTTGGATGTCGTCTGAAAAGGTTTTAATATATTAAGTTATATTTAATTAAGTTCAATATATACGTACACACTGTACAAAACGGGTAAGTAGTACATTTTGTACACATAAATATAAGTAAAAAATAAGTAAACAATTTAAGGGGCATTTTGTTGCAAATTAATGTTTAGAAAATTATTAGTATAGTGTACTAAGTAGACAATTTAGATACAATAGTATTGTGTACTTAATGTACGTAGTACACCAAATATTTACGTATAGAAGTATAAGGTATAACATAAAAAACAAACAATAATGAAGAAAGGAGATGAAAGCATGAGAGAGCAATTAAAAAAGTTTAAAAATCAAGATGTTGTATTAACTGCAGAAGTAAAAACTGTGAAATATAGACGTTATGCAGATAGGTTTAGCAAATATAAAAAGAACGTGCATATACTACTAAAAAATATAAAAATAAATGGTGAATTTATCGATCATATATGGTTGCAAGAACGTAATAAGTTTTATGAAGAATACAAGCCTTTAACAGGACAAACGGTTAAATTTAAAGTTAAAATCAAACCATATATAAAAAAGAAGGATTTTGTGTATGTAGAAGATTATGGAATACAAAGGTTAAGTAAAATTATGAGCAAAGAAGTCTATGACGAACAAAAACCATTTAAAAAGAAATAATAGTAATATATTTAAGTATAAAATAAAATACAATGACGCTGAGAGACGCATTCATTTACGTTGAGAGTTACTAAGAGAGGTAATACACAGAGTGAGTGCGATTATTTTATTAAAACAAGTTAAGAAATTTCTTCAAAACTAATTACAAAAAGCAAAGAAAGAGGTTTAAAAACGAAATTAACTACAGATATAACAAATCGATTTGATGATATTGATTATGACGAAGTAACTGGTGAAATATTAGATGGTGGAAATACTTTTATATTTATTGAAAATCATGCAATTAATCCAAAATATAAAGAAATTGCTAATAGATTAGTTGAATATTTAAAAATAAATAAAAATTCAAAAACTATCTATATTGATAAAAAAACACAATTATTTGCTTATAATGATGAAAGTACTTTTTTTTACAAAGGTTCAATATTTAAAAATAATGATTTTGTGAAAAGAATAAAATTTAAAAATGAACGTGATTTAGCAAAAGAAATAGCCTTATTAAATTAATAAGGCTATTAAATTTTATATAATTATATAAAAAAAGCAGTTACAAATCAGATACTAATATGTAAGATATTTCTATGATAAAAACAGTATCAAAAATTAGACTAACATGTTTTTATAGTATATATTATAAAGTGTAAGATAAGATTATAACATCTTTTAATTAAAAGATTATGTTAATTGTTTAATTAATATCTTTAATTTAAAAGATGGATAAAAATTACTAAAAATAACGTTAGATATTAGAAATAAAGGTTTTATAAATATGTACGAAGTGTGCTGTGTGTACGTTGTTAACGTTGTGTACGAAGTAAATTAATTAGTAATTTTAAATAAAGACTATTCATAGAAACGAGTGATAAAAATGGCTAATACTAAAACGATAAAGCAAATTAAAATGGCAAAAACGAAAAGCGAAAATTTAAATGAATTTCTACTTAATTTCGTTCATTGGGAAAAAATTGCGAAACGACTAAATTACAGTAAACCTTCAGTTTTTAGAATAAAAAAGCAATTGAGGGAACACATTGACGAAGAGGGAGAACAAGAAGCTTTATATCGTATGTTTACGGTTTCTGAATTAAATAAACTTATAGATTTGTATAACGACTATATTAAGCATCCAGAGGCTTATGCTAAACCGAAAACAAAAAAAGAGTTGAATATAGAGCGTCAAGAAAAGGCGATAGCCAAACATATGAATGATATGAAAATGGATTATAAACCAACAGATAGAGAGTGATAATACATGTCAAAAGAATGGAGTTATATTATTGATATTCCCCCAGTTGCGACACCACGCCCTAATTTTAGAAGTGTAAAAGGTTCAGACGGTAAAGTGAAAAATATCACATACTACCCAGAAAAATATAATCAATACATGAGAGATGTACAAGAGATGCTCAAGCGAGATAATGCCTTAAACAAGGATTTCTATGATGTTATGGCTTGCCCGTATGGTGTGAAAGCTGAAATTAAATTTTTTGTACAAGCACCTAAAGGCTACAAAGGGGTTAACAACATTATGAGAACAACGGCACCTGATATTGATAACTTGGAAAAAGCTGCTTTTGACAGTATTTTTAAAGGTTTAGAAATCAAAGATAGTCGCATAGCGATGGTGGCTAAAGCTAAATTTCAAGAGTTACACAGACCTAGAACAGAAATCACATTGAAAGGGATTGAATGATATGCCTTCAACCAATTTAGATAAATTTTATGCCATAGAGAAGATTATGGAGGAGTTTAACAGTCTTCAAGAAAATTATTTAAAGTCGCTAGAGGAACGCTATGAATACATGAACGAGTATCGTAGAGAGTATAGAAGTCTAGTAAGAGCTGTTAATGAGGTTGAAAAACGACTAAAAACGACAGAAAACGACGATGAAGAAATTGAAGTTTTAAAGAAAAATGCGAGGATCAATGCACAAAGGCAAATAGACAGTATAGAAGAGCAAAGAGAATCGAACCCCTATTATGACCCTAAAGACAGTGTAAAAAGCTTGGATAAGCTTATAAATGCCTTATATAGAAGCGTAGATATAAGTTATTTAGAAAGTGTTCAAAAATCTTTAGAAAAAAACAATATAGATGTTGACGGTTTGCCATTGCTTATAGACGTATTAGAAAGCTATGAAGAACAAGACCACAGAGAACAAAAACAAAAAATATTATCTTTGATAGACATGGCAAAAAATGACTATTTAGGTAGTTTTAAAGAGTATAGAAATGCTTTAGAAACAGGAGAAGTAGGAGAATCATTTAACGATATTTTTAAAGTTTTAGCCCAGTTAGGATATGACGAAGAAGCTGGTCTAATGGCAGACGCATTGCCAGATTATGACGATGTTAGACGTGAAAGACCTGACCCGCAGCAATTATTGGAAGTTTTACCACCAGTTAAAAGTGCAGACCTACAGTATTGGAAGTCTAATAGACGAAAAAGTGAAGGCTATGCATTAAATATGCTGTTTGCTAAAGAAGTAGCATATACACGTAGGGCTTTGTTAGAAGATAGGGAATATATAGGTACTAGAAACGCCTTTAAACGATTAAATAACGCCTATGACGAGCTTAGTGCGTATATGTATGAAAGATATCACGAATTAGGTGGAACACCTTATAATTATCATGGACATATGAATAGATAAAAGAAAGATATTGACTATAAACACCTGCACGACAGCGTTTATAGTCTTTTTTTATGCAAAAATAAAATATAAAAATAATAAAAAATATATAAAGCATACAAATTGAAGGGTAAAAATCCCCAAAAATACGCTAAATATATCAAAAAGTAAATATAAAATCAAAGAAAATAAAGAACAATAATGTAATAAGTGTAAAAGTACAAGATAAATAAAATGATAAAGTAAATTAATAAAATAAGATGAAAACAAAACAGAAACGAAAGTTTCAAAAATGAGACTGAAAAGGAACGAGTATAAAATATAGTATCAAAAATAAGACCGAAGAGTAAGTGCTATGGGCTGACAGCCCATAGCACTTACTCTTCGGTCTTATTTTTGATACTATATTTTATACTCGTTCCTTTTCAGTCTCATTTTTGAAACTTTCGTTTCTGTTTTGTTTTCATCTTATTTTATTAATTTACTTTATCATTTTATTTATCTTGTACTTTTACACTTATTACATTATTGTTCTTTATTTTCTTTGATTTTATATTTACTTTTTGATATATTTAGCGTATTTTTGGGGATTTTTACCCTTCAATTTGTATGCTTTATATATTTTTTATTATTTTTATATTTTATTTTTGCATAAAAAAAGACTATAAACGCTGTCGTGCAGGTGTTTATAGTCAATATCTTTCTTTTATCTATTCATATGTCCATGATAATTATAAGGTGTTCCACCTAATTCGTGATATCTTTCATACATATACGCACTAAGCTCGTCATAGGCGTTATTTAATCGTTTAAAGGCGTTTCTAGTACCTATATATTCCCTATCTTCTAACAAAGCCCTACGTGTATATGCTACTTCTTTAGCAAACAGCATATTTAATGCATAGCCTTCACTTTTTCGTCTATTAGACTTCCAATACTGTAGGTCTGCACTTTTAACTGGTGGTAAAACTTCCAATAATTGCTGCGGGTCAGGTCTTTCACGTCTAACATCGTCATAATCTGGCAATGCGTCTGCCATTAGACCAGCTTCTTCGTCATATCCTAACTGGGCTAAAACTTTAAAAATATCGTTAAATGATTCTCCTACTTCTCCTGTTTCTAAAGCATTTCTATACTCTTTAAAACTACCTAAATAGTCATTTTTTGCCATGTCTATCAAAGATAATATTTTTTGTTTTTGTTCTCTGTGGTCTTGTTCTTCATAGCTTTCTAATACGTCTATAAGCAATGGCAAACCGTCAACATCTATATTGTTTTTTTCTAAAGATTTTTGAACACTTTCTAAATAACTTATATCTACGCTTCTATATAAGGCATTTATAAGCTTATCCAAGCTTTTTACACTGTCTTTAGGGTCATAATAGGGGTTCGATTCTCTTTGCTCTTCTATACTGTCTATTTGCCTTTGTGCATTGATCCTCGCATTTTTCTTTAAAACTTCAATTTCTTCATCGTCGTTTTCTGTCGTTTTTAGTCGTTTTTCAACCTCATTAACAGCTCTTACTAGACTTCTATACTCTCTACGATACTCGTTCATGTATTCATAGCGTTCCTCTAGCGACTTTAAATAATTTTCTTGAAGACTGTTAAACTCCTCCATAATCTTCTCTATGGCATAAAATTTATCTAAATTGGTTGAAGGCATATCATTCAATCCCTTTCAATGTGATTTCTGTTCTAGGTCTGTGTAACTCTTGAAATTTAGCTTTAGCCACCATCGCTATGCGACTATCTTTGATTTCTAAACCTTTAAAAATACTGTCAAAAGCAGCTTTTTCCAAGTTATCAATATCAGGTGCCGTTGTTCTCATAATGTTGTTAACCCCTTTGTAGCCTTTAGGTGCTTGTACAAAAAATTTAATTTCAGCTTTCACACCATACGGGCAAGCCATAACATCATAGAAATCCTTGTTTAAGGCATTATCTCGCTTGAGCATCTCTTGTACATCTCTCATGTATTGATTATATTTTTCTGGGTAGTATGTGATATTTTTCACTTTACCGTCTGAACCTTTTACACTTCTAAAATTAGGGCGTGGTGTCGCAACTGGGGGAATATCAATAATATAACTCCATTCTTTTGACATGTATTATCACTCTCTATCTGTTGGTTTATAATCCATTTTCATATCATTCATATGTTTGGCTATCGCCTTTTCTTGACGCTCTATATTCAACTCTTTTTTTGTTTTCGGTTTAGCATAAGCCTCTGGATGCTTAATATAGTCGTTATACAAATCTATAAGTTTATTTAATTCAGAAACCGTAAACATACGATATAAAGCTTCTTGTTCTCCCTCTTCGTCAATGTGTTCCCTCAATTGCTTTTTTATTCTAAAAACTGAAGGTTTACTGTAATTTAGTCGTTTCGCAATTTTTTCCCAATGAACGAAATTAAGTAGAAATTCATTTAAATTTTCGCTTTTCGTTTTTGCCATTTTAATTTGCTTTATCGTTTTAGTATTAGCCATTTTTATCACTCGTTTCTATGAATAGTCTTTATTTAAAATTACTAATTAATTTACTTCGTACACAACGTTAACAACGTACACACAGCACACTTCGTACATATTTATAAAACCTTTATTTCTAATATCTAACGTTATTTTTAGTAATTTTTATCCATCTTTTAAATTAAAGATATTAATTAAACAATTAACATAATCTTTTAATTAAAAGATGTTATAATCTTATCTTACACTTTATAATATATACTATAAAAACATGTTAGTCTAATTTTTGATACTGTTTTTATCATAGAAATATCTTACATATTAGTATCTGATTTGTAACTGCTTTTTTTATATAATTATATAAAATTTAATAGCCTTATTAATTTAATAAGGCTATTTCTTTTGCTAAATCACGTTCATTTTTAAATTTTATTCTTTTCACAAAATCATTATTTTTAAATATTGAACCTTTGTAAAAAAAAGTACTTTCATCATTATAAGCAAATAATTGTGTTTTTTTATCAATATAGATAGTTTTTGAATTTTTATTTATTTTTAAATATTCAACTAATCTATTAGCAATTTCTTTATATTTTGGATTAATTGCATGATTTTCAATAAATATAAAAGTATTTCCACCATCTAATATTTCACCAGTTACTTCGTCATAATCAATATCATCAAATCGATTTGTTATATCTGTAGTTAATTTCGTTTTTAAACCTCTTTCTTTGCTTTTTGTAATTAGTTTTGAAGAAATTTCTTAACTTGTTTTAATAAAATAAGCGCACTCACTCTGTGTATTACCTCTCTTAGTAACTCTCAACGTAAATGAATGCGTCTCTCAGCGTCATTGTATTTTATTTTATACTTAAATATATTACTATTATTTCTTTTTAAATGGTTTTTGTTCGTCATAGACTTCTTTGCTCATAATTTTACTTAACCTTTGTATTCCATAATCTTCTACATACACAAAATCCTTCTTTTTTATATATGGTTTGATTTTAACTTTAAATTTAACCGTTTGTCCTGTTAAAGGCTTGTATTCTTCATAAAACTTATTACGTTCTTGCAACCATATATGATCGATAAATTCACCATTTATTTTTATATTTTTTAGTAGTATATGCACGTTCTTTTTATATTTGCTAAACCTATCTGCATAACGTCTATATTTCACAGTTTTTACTTCTGCAGTTAATACAACATCTTGATTTTTAAACTTTTTTAATTGCTCTCTCATGCTTTCATCTCCTTTCTTCATTATTGTTTGTTTTTTATGTTATACCTTATACTTCTATACGTAAATATTTGGTGTACTACGTACATTAAGTACACAATACTATTGTATCTAAATTGTCTACTTAGTACACTATACTAATAATTTTCTAAACATTAATTTGCAACAAAATGCCCCTTAAATTGTTTACTTATTTTTTACTTATATTTATGTGTACAAAATGTACTACTTACCCGTTTTGTACAGTGTGTACGTATATATTGAACTTAATTAAATATAACTTAATATATTAAAACCTTTTCAGACGACATCCAAACCCTTGTGACTCTTGATATCCAAAGGGTATAAAAAGGGCATTTTGTTGTAACGACCTTTAAAAGGAGGCAGAACTAGCTATGAGTGGCAAAACAGTGATTTATAGAAATGAACTTAATTTAGTACCATTGCGAAATTTTACGTCTGTTGAATTAGATTTGTTTTTTGCTATGTACAATAAATTAAAAGAACAACAAACATCTACATTGTATTTATCTTTCGACACGTTAAAAGATTTGAGCAAATATAACCATAATCAACGTAATAAGAAGCGGTTTATTGAAGATTTAGAGCACGTATATGATAAAATGCTCGAAATAACTTATCGCATAGAAACTGATGATTATATTCATAGATTTGTATTGTTTAATCAATATAAAGTTTTCCCTAAAGAAGGAAGAATATTTAGAGATATCAACACATCCCGATCTCATACATTTATTAAATTCATTAACAGAAGATTTTACTAAATTTGAATTAGCCGAAATGTGTTCACTTCGTTCTAGTTATTCAAAAAATATATTTAGACTACTTAAGCAATTTAAACATACTGGTTATTTAAAGTTAAAAATGATTGATTTCAGAGAACGTCTTGATATTCCTAAATCATATAAAATGGGGGATGTTGATAAACGTGTATTAAAACCAATTATTAAAGAACTCGTTCCGTTATTTCCAAATATAGAAATAAATAAGATAAAGGCAAAAAAGGGACGAACAATTGAATATTTAGAATTTACTTTCGATAGCGAAAAACGTATTCATTCGAAGAAACAACCTTATTCCTGAAAAAAAGAGGGATCGGAATAATCGTTTACAAAGTCGTGAAAAAACACCAGAGTGGTTAAAAAATCCAGATCATCAAAAAGATGTAACTAACAAAGATGTAGATGAATCATTTGAGAGGGAAAGAGAGCGTTTTTTAGAGCAATTAGAAAAAGATTGGGGTTATTAATGTGCTTCAAAAACTCTAGAAACGTCTCTATTCATTTCTGAGAGCGATTATAAAGTTTGTTATCTTTCCTAGTATATATATAAATAGCAAAGAATAAGAAGCGGTTATAATAGCTCAATGGCTAACCGCTTCTTATTTAATTCTATATATGACGTATTTAAGTAACTAGGCACCATCAAAATATATGCTGTGAGTAACCTTAAAAAAACCGTTCACTGATTTAATATGATAATCGAAACAATTGAAAGACTCCTAAATTCTGCGTATTATATTAATCAAAAAACGGGTGTGGTCGCATCAAGTATACAATGCTTAAGAAGTGGCGAACGTCAACTGAAGTTCAGAAAAACTATATCTATTTCAATTAGAGAATGATATAAAATTATTGGCACGGTCAAAAACAACTAGTGCTTATATAGTTAATTGAACACCCTTTAATGCTTTTTGTTATTTAAGACTAAATGTATGTATACTACGTACTCATAGTACTCATATCGAACATAAAAAAGAAGCGGATTTTACCGCTTACTTCAAATACACTGCACACCATGTTGCAATTAGACTTTTCCTCACTGCTTCATCGAACTTGTTCAATTCAATGAAAACCAACCATTCTCTATTATGGAGGGTAGACTAAATAGTTAGTTCATATTAATGAGTACTAATCAAAATATTAGTGATACAACTTTAACCTAACTTCATTGTAATATATGATGTTAAATTTTATCAAAGATTTATAACTTATAACAATGTAGTTTACGCCATTTCATCAACTTATGAAACGATCCAAATGATGTATTTAAAATAGGTTTTCATGTGGCAAAACTATGCCTTTTAACTTAAGCGTACACGACGTACACATATTATATATATAAGAAAGGCCTCATCATATGAATGATCGTTCGTCGCTTCTTTTGATTAATTTTATAACTGTGTACTATTCATTGACTTTAGATTAGCTTAACCCACTGGCTTATTATTTCTTCCTCTAAGTCATCTGTCGCAATCTTACAGTCAGTCGCTTCCGTATTAATTATAATGAGCTGATATCCATTAATATTAAGAAAAGCGCCTAGTGATATTAAAGCCATTCTTTTATTCGCGTTAAAAAAGACATGCTTTTGTACTAAGATCCGTACTAAACTAGCTGCTTTCAATTCTAGCGTCGAATATATTTCTTTGCCAAACACATACTGTTTAAGCATATTAACTAACATATTTAATGCATTGGGACCTTTAACACCATGCTTTTCTTTAGGACTGTACTTACTAATAACATATACATTCAAGGTGATAATATTTTTCTATTAAGTATTGTATATGTCATCCTCCTATTATCTATTAACTAGGTCTTTGAACGCACTGTCATACTGTTTACTTATTTGATTGGCGATACTCAAAATATCTCTTTCGTTATCATCTGTTGTTTTAACCGCTTCGAGTACAACTCGGCCGTTAACAATGTTAAAAGCAATAAATTGATCTTCTACGACATCTAATGCTTTGATTACTTCTTTAGGTATCGTTAATATATTACTATTACCACTTTTTCTTAATTTTCTTGTATGAACCACCGTCATATGTACTACTCCTTCCTTTGATTATTAACTATGATTATTTCGATATCGTTATGTGATTAATCTCCCTCTAACTCTTAAAAATAGGTTTTCTTTATACTTTTTGACCTACCACCATGCGCTCTATCATCGCATTCTATTTTTTTATTATTTTGACTTTTATATCCTTATATTTTTAGTATATCTGGATTAATTCTAAACGTGGTATATATTTTTCTTCTATAACTTCCAAGTACACAACGTACACAAATAAAGCACATGGAAGCGGTATTGTGTCGCTTCCATGTGCTTTGTTTGTGTACAGTTGACATCGTCTTAGTTTAATGATCTTAATAATCTTTTTCCATATCTAAAGGTTAAATACACATTGCACAATTAAATGTAACACTAGTTTGCCTATAATTGCTTTATAATCTCATTTAAAAACTCTGAAGATGATGAATAATTATTTTCTTCAACTAACTCATCTAGTTTTTTCCTAACTGAAGGCTGTAACATAAATTGATATCTCTGCTTCTTTTCTTTAATTTTATCTTTTTTTATCTCTATTTTTTTATATGATATATTGGGTGATACTGCATTCTCTAAAGCTTTTTCTATATTATTTTCTTGATTGTTACTATCTATTTTTTTATTAAACGCCATTTTAAAACACCTTTCGCAATGTATGATATACACCAACATACACATGTCAATGTATATGTATATGTAGTGATAAATTAAAGCACTCTTTTTAATTTATATTAATCAAGCATCTTTAATAGCTTTACAACTTTTTATAAATTGCTGAAAAAAACTTTTTTCCTTTAAGTATATTTTAGGTTCTTGTTTAAATGATACAATTGGTTTTTTTTCTAAAACACTGCGTGTAATTAATTCCTTATCAGGAAAATAAGTTATATAATTTTCTTGATTTTCAATGCTTTTTTTAAAATTAATTGATGATTTAGTATTATGTTTGACCATATTTCCAACGAAAAAAGTTTAGCTGTTTACATAACTTTCTCGTGTCCTAAAGTCAATTAACTCCTTCTTTAATTTATTAATACGATATGAAAATTTGCATTTGAATCATCACTAAAGCCACTTGGCTTATTTAGGAGAAATTACTTTATGGCTTACCACAATTGCATTTCTTGTTGATGTACTGAAATCAGGATGTGTATCATAATAATATAGTCATATTGACCAATATTATATTCTTCATAGTAATCATCTAGCCACATATATAATTGCATGTCTTTTCCATCTGTCGTACTCATATGCTTCTCATACTCATCTAAACGTAAAAATCCACTGATAAGATCTATATTGTTATTAATACGGTGTATCTTAACTTTTTCTTTAATATGCAGTGCATCTATTTTTTCGAATATAGATAAGACAGTATTCTTTTGATCATAGATTCCTAAGATTTGAGATAAATTGCATTGGTGATCTAAATCTATCATTAACACTTTGTATCCCAAGTCGGATAAATATCCAGAAAAGTTATAGGATAATGTTGTTTTTCCTACTCCGCCTTTAACGGCTGCAAAAGTAATTATTTCCATTTGTACACCTCCTCTCTCACCTTAACATAAACATACACACATGTATACGCATATGCATATGTGTATATCAAAAACCCGCTTCTCTTTATTTATGATATAAATATATATTTTGACTTTTAACTTTAACCAATTTATAGCAATGAAATAAAAAGGAAAGAAAGGGAGAAAAAATGGCAACTTTACCCAAAGAGGTTAGACAAAAATTGGAGTCTAATATTCATATTTATAAAGTAACTAGTAAGAACATATATTATACAGATGATTTCAAACTTAAAGCTGTAGAAGAATATAATCATGGCAAAGAACCCGAAGATATATTTAGGGATGCTGGAATAGATGTAAATATTATTTCACAATATCGTAAGGAAAATTACATAGAGGGCAGATTACAGAAATGGAATAGTCAGCAAATTAATATTACCGATGATATTTCAACTACTTTAGAAAAAGAATCATCTGAAATAGCTATATACTCTAAAATACTGTCTCAAGGAGAGTATATAATTGAAGAATTAGAAAAAATTGAAATTGAAATAAGCAAACTAGATCTTAATAAAGAAAAATATCAGTCTATTATTGATCTAACAAAAGAAGAAATAATTAGAGCAGTAAACAAAATATAAGGCTTTATATTTTATTATTACTTAGTTTCAGTAATACTATATACCGTTTTCCTTTAAATAAAGTAATAAGGACAGCGCACAAACATACACATCATCATATTGATGTGTATGTTTGTGCTTATATATATTCCGATTAAAAATTATTAATTTAGATAAATCATTTTATTTCTGCAACTCAAGGTCTTATATAAAACTTGTATCATCTATTAATCATAGATTTAATTAGCGCAGTTACAATATTCTGTGGATCTCCAAATAAAGCCATTTTTGGACTTTTTGTAATAACACCTCTGTTATAATCTTCTTCGTATCTTTGAGTAAATGCTCCTTTGATACTTATAAATAGATAATTATATACTTTGGTAATCGTTTTGTTGTGTATTGTGTATTTTCGATTTTCGATTTACACGGATTAAGATTTCTTCAATTTCACTCTTCAAATCTTCAAGGTAATAATTTGTTCCGTAGAATTGATTATGTTTATAGTGTTACTAAATGCATATTGTGTGAATTAGATGAATTATTCTTATTATTGTGTAATTTAGTATCTACATTCTTTGACTCATTTTGTTCAACATTTATATCTTAAATTGTAGTTCCTACATTGCTCACGATTAATAGCTTGTGTTTCACTAGGGTATTAATATGTTTTTTAGTGTATGCTTTGATTTGATGTTCAATACGTCTATGAAACGGTCATATGTGTATTTGTTGGATTTCTTTTCTTTATTATAATAATAGAATTGTTGATCCTTGATTTTAGGCATGTAGATGTAAAGACGTTGTTTATCCATTTTTGAAGTAACATCAATAAGCCCCTCTTTTATTAATTCTTTTTGAATTTAATGACTGCGTTCATACTGATATTTAACTTTTTTGAAATACTCGGTCTCAAATTCGCTATACTGATCTATCTCGATAGTAGTTTTATTCATTTGATACATCATTGTGTCTATAATCAACGTATACATTGTTTTCAATTTCACATGAAGCCTTTTGTATTGTGGATTCAATAATAAGAATTTGTATAATGTTTGTAATTTACATAAATCTACAAATATTATAATGTACGTTAAATTGTACAATGGTGGTGTAGTAATATACATATAAATAACAGTATAAGTACAAATGTATTTAACATGGTATTTAAAGAATCCTTTTTCATAGTGGCTGCTGTTTCATAATCGTCGCCCTTTTTAATATATTTTTATAAATATTTTTAAAACCTTTTTAGGACTTGTTTTATACTTAGAGAGACAATGGGTTCAGGGTATTAGAGGGAGTAGTTTTGCCACATAAAGGGAGTAGTTTTGCCACATAAAAGGAGTGGTTTTGCCACATAAAGGGAGTAGTTTTGCCACATAAAGGGAGTAGTTTAAATATCATCACTCCTTTTATTCATTGACGCCGCTATAAAAGTGTTTTATGCTTATATTCAATTGGTATAAGGGAGTAGTATTTTTTTTAGTACTCCCTTGTAAGATGTAGTTATTGATGGAGTGATGATAAAATGTCTGGTGAAACAGTTGTATATAAAAATGATCTAAACCTTGTCCCATTAAGAAAATTTACAAGCATAGAAATTAATTTGTTTTTTGCGATGTGCAATAAGTTAAAAGAACAAGACACCTATACGTTACATCTGAATTTTGATGAATTAAAAGAATTAAGTAACTATAATCCTAAAACGCGTAATATTAATAGATTTGTGAAAGATTTGGATGATGTATACAAAAAAATGTTGGAATTAACAATTAAGTATGAAGATGATGACATCATAGAACGCTTTGTATTGTTTAATCATTATAGAATTCATAAAAAGGAACAATATTTAGAGATTTCAACATCTCCTAATCTAAAGCATATACTTAATTCAATTACGAATAATTTTACAAAATTTGAATTAGAAGAAATGACGACGCTTAAATCAACGTATTCTAAAAACATGTTTAGAATACTTAAGCAGTTTAAACATACAGGTTATTTAAAAATGAAAATGAATGATTTTAGAGAGCGATTAGATATTCCAGCATCATATAGAATGACCGATATTAATAAGAATGTATTAAAACCTATTATTAACGAACTCAGTTATATTTTTAAAACGTTAAAGATACATAAAATTAGAGCAAAAAAAGGACGCAAAATAGAATATCTAGAATTTATATTCGAACCTGAAAATCGTATTTATAATAAAAAGTACACTAAAAGTAAAAATACAGTGGGTTCAAAACAATATATTAGTAGAGAAAAAACACCACAATGGTTAGAAAATCAGACAGATAATAAAGAAGGTAAAATTGACATAGATCCTCAATTCGAAAAGGAGCGTGAAGCTTTTTTAAAGCAGCTTAAAATTGATTGGGATGAGTGATATTTATGACAGGGATTGTAACCATACAATGTGTGAAAGGTGTGGCGAAAGAGACACTTTTTATGGGCTATCTATGATTAGTTAATGGTAAAAGTAAAAGAGGCAAAATCAATCTTCCTATTTCTATCAAAGTTATCGAATAAAATTAAAAAAATGAAAAAGAATTTAAGATAAATAGCAAGTCCACCCATTTTGACGACGACAATAATATAGGACAGGCTCCCTTTAAAATACGCAGAAATCTTTATTCACATCACCACCACAGTCATCAGTGACTGTGGTGGTGAGTATTATACTTATTGGATTAATAAACGCAACAAATAATTAATAGGTGCCTTTATAAGCTAACACTATACCCCCCCCCTTACTACTGCGAGTAGTGAGGGGGTTGGTGCATCAATTTTTCATCATTTTCGTTAGCTAAATTATAACACTGGTTAAATGATTTTTAACAGATGACTCTCATAGTCGCTTCTAAAATACCACGTTCTTGAAAAATTGGAATCACTAAGTAAACAAATTTTTCAAATGATTCTGCATACGTTGGTGCCATCAACATAAAACCATCGCACGCTTCTTTTTCTAACCATTCGATCATTTCATCCACCACCTGTTCCCACTATTGCCTTGTGCCCTATCCAAGTACCAAAACGATCTAATAAATCTCTTAATGTAAGATGCTCAGTCTTAACTACACGTTGTATAGCTTTATATACTGATTTTACGAACTTTTCCGATAATGTTTCATAATCTGGTAAGGACGGTACAACTTCATCCAGTTTACTTTCACTTATATCTAAGTCAATGGCTTTAGATAATTGTTTCTTGCATTTTTCGAGTGGCATCATATCATCTAATTGATACTTAAGTCTGTACGCATTACTTCTTATCCTCATAAGCATAAACAGTGATACCTGTTAATACAAGAGGTGGTTGACGATTTACTTCCATGGCACTTTGATGAATGTCTTGTCTGAACTATTGGTCATCTTGTAAACTCCACGCAATTGAAAAAATAGCATCCACGTATCGCACTGCTAAATTACGACCTGGGATGGAAGTTCTGAAATAAACGTGGTTGGCCATATTTTGGTATTGGAATGTCAATAGCCCCGTAAACTTGAAAATACTTTACCTGATAATGAAGTGGATAAATATACTGATTATCTAATTTTGCCCCAATACAGCTATTTTATGTAAACTCGAAAGCATACATGTAGCAAGATAAGGTTCATAAAAAGAATAAATGGTATCTATCAAACCAATTGGATGTGTTTCACGTGAAATTGCTGCAAGCGCCATAAGTGGTTCAAAATAATAAGAAATATTGTCCGTTTCTTCTCCAGAAATATATTGACCGTCACCTAAGAAGAATATATCCAGTTTACTTTTTTCAGCTAATTTCGTTAATTTAATTTGAAATCAATATCTCCCACTTCTTCAACATATGAATTTGGAGTCTCCATGAATCAGGATATAAGAGCTAAAACAGATAAATGCATGTGCTTCATTATCCATTTATCCATCCACTGTAAAATAAAAATAAAATTTTAATTTATGTTTATTATAAATAAGTGAAATTTTATAACATTTATTAAATGTTTTTTAAAGTGTTTACATACAAGATTAATAAATTATTTCGAATAGTTACAGTTTTAAAAATAATTTTAAAAAATCAACAGATTATAATGAAGGCAAACTAGTTGCTTATAT
This sequence comes from Chrysosporium keratinophilum, assembly GCA_029850275.1. Taxonomy (NCBI): domain Eukaryota; kingdom Fungi; phylum Ascomycota; class Eurotiomycetes; order Onygenales; family Onygenaceae; genus Chrysosporium; species Chrysosporium keratinophilum. The sequence continues at coordinate 39,703 of JARBIX010000019.1, forward strand.
ATTTATAGATACGTAATCCACTTCGTATTAACCAATTATTTTGAGGTACTTGTACTAATTAAGGTGTTCATTTTCTAATTTTCCAAAAAAAAAACCGATTAATGTTGTAAGCGTATACATTTATAATGTAATTAAATAAGACAGGAGGTTTTATAATGACTAATTGGCTAGGTTTAAACAAAAAAGTAGTAATAGTTACTGGAGGTAGTTCGGGTATAGGACATGCCATTGTTAAAGAACTTTTAGAACAAGGGGCTGTTGTATATAATGCAGATTTAAATAATAATAATATCAATAATGAAAATTATCATTACTTTAACGTCGATGTGAATAATAAAAGCTCTGTAAAACAAGTTGTTGATAATATTTTTAATACAGAAAAGAAAATTGATGTATTAGTAAATAATGCTGGAATTAATTTACCCCGTACTCTCATTGATTCCAAAGAAGAACATCCTGAATATGAAATTAACGAAAGCGATTTAGATAAAATGTTTTCTGTTAACTTAAAAGGACCCCTATGGTTTAGTCAAACAGTTGGCAAATACTTTATCAAACAAAATAAAGGGAAAATAATAAATATCTCTAGCGAAGCTGGTCAGGAGGGATCTGAAGGACAAAGTATCTATTCTGCAACCAAAGCAGCATTAATCGGTTTTACCAGAAGTTGGGCAAAAGAACTTGGTAAATATAATATAAACGTTGTGGCTATTGCACCTGGTATTATTGAAGAAACTGGTCTACGTACCAAAGAATATGAAAAAGCTCTAAGTTATAGTAGAAATATTTCAGTTGATCAATTAAATGGTGATTATTCTAAATCAATTCCTATAAAAAGAGTGGGAAAATTAACAGAAATTGCTGACTTAGTTTGTTATTTAAGTTCTGATCGTTCTAGTTATATAACTGGAACAACTATTAATATTTCAGGTGGTAAATCAAGAGGATAGTCACATACAGAAAGTGAGGAATATTATGAGGCTAAATGAGAAACATATACGTTTATTAAAACTGTTGTTAAACGATAGTATTTCTCTTGACCGGTTATCCTTTGAAATCAATATTTCGAGAAAAAGCATTGTTACCTATATAGGTTACCTGAATAATTACTTCAATAATGAAATGGAAATCTATAAAAAAGGGAATCAATTTAACCTTTTAATTAAAAACGAAGATCATTTTTTTAAAAAATTAAAAGATTTAGAAGAAGAATTAAGCAATAAACTAAATAAAGATAACAGTCTTATTAATAATGTGTTATCTGTTTTGTTAGATAATCATCCTGTACTTATAGATGATTTAGCAGAAAGATTCTATGTCAGTAAAGATGTCATTCATAATATAATTAATGAAATAAGAAAAACTTCTAGAACATATGATGTAAAAATCATAGGAAAACCTAATGTAGGATTATACTTAAGTGGTGAAGAATATAATATTAGAAAACTGGTTATAGATCATTTTCCTGGTAGTGTTAAAAATATTTCACTAAACGAAAAATTACTTAATGAATTTCTATATTTATCTAAAGAATTAAAACTTGATAATAATACTTATGAAAACTTAAAAACTGCACTTAAAGTAACAATAAAAAGAATTAAAAGTAATTGCTTCATGAGTAGCAAATCATTAAATTACTCATATATATATGAGTCTTTAGAATATAAAAGTTTAAAATTTACTACAGATTATCTAAAAAATATCAATAGTCATATTAATAGTAAAGAAGAGATTTTAATTCTAGTAACTCAGTTAATAGGAAGAAGAGCAACATTTCTTGATGAAATAATTTCTTCTAATGATGAAAAGATAATTAATCAAATAATTACTCAAACTATTAAAGATGTTAAAAAATATTTTAACATCCAAATTGATAAAAGTTTATTTAGCAAGGATATACGACTTCATATTAAACATTTAATCAATCGACTTATTTTTAATATAAAAATAAAAACTGATATTGGTTTAGATATTAGTAGTCAATTCCCCTTTGCATTTGAATTATCTAAAGTTCTAGGTAGTAATATTTCTAAAGTCGCAAATATTGAAGTTTCAAAAGATGAGCTAAACTATTTAACTATATATTTTAGTGTTTATCTAGAAAGATTAGAACAGAATTTAAATGATATAAAAACGATAATTCTTATTACTCAAGAAGGATTAAGCGTTAAGAAACTCTTAATAAATAATATAAGTAATATATTCGGAAATACTATAAATATAAATATAATTGATCGCTACGAAGATTTAAATAATATTGAGAAAGATTATGATTTGATTATATCTACAATTATTAATAGAAACAGTACTGATAAGGTTATTTATATTGATAATCCTTTTGATAGAAATCTTTTGAAATCCAAAATAGAACAATTTTTAATTTATAAAGAATATTTAATTAAAAATAATTTTAGAAAGCCTATAATTTTAGATTTTTTTACAGAAAGTGATTTTTATATTTTCAATGATAATCTTTATTATCAACAATATATTGATTATTTAGCTGATGAACTTATAAAAGAAAATAAAGTAAATTCCCATTTTAAATATAAACTAAACAAACGAGAAAAAAAAAACAATACGGTAACTGGGCATTTAGGTTTTCCACACACTGGATATAATGGAGATGATATATGTATAAAAATAGCCTTTTTAAATACTCAATGTTTAGATTATAAAGATTTAAAAATTATAATTTTAGTAGCTACACCAGATAGTATGAAAAATGAATATTTACTAATAAAAATTTATGAAGAAATACTTTCTATTGCTAGTAATAATTATCTAATAAGTAAATTGCAAAATCATAATAATTTTCAAGATTTCTCAAAAACTTTAATTGAAGAAATGAGTGAGTAGTATGCTTTTTATTACCTTAATTATATTGGCTGCAATCGGTTTTGTGGTCCAATACATCTTAGGTTACTTTCAAATAAAAAATTTCACTAAAAATTATATTGAATTAAGAAGTAATGGTAGGGTTGCTATTGGAAGAAGACCATCTATATTTAAATCTGGAACCTTAGTACTATTACAATTGAATAATCGTAATGAAATAGTTAAAGGTAGATACATGCAAGGAGTCACAGTTTTTTCAAAATTTAAAACATTAAAAGGAATTGATGAATATAACATCAAAAAATTGTGTCATACGGATTTAACACAATACAATAAATTGCTTGTTAAAGCTATCTTAGATGCGCAACATACTTTTAATGTAATTGAGAGCGGCGGTGAAATTGAAAAAATACCATCGCCTTTAATGAAAGTAGTTAAGAAAGTAAATTATATCTTCAAAAATGAAAGGGGAGAAAAATATGGAGTACATCGTTAAATTTGCAGAAGGATTTATTCATTTGTTCAAAACAGGAGCAAATACGTTTATTGATTGGATGGGAAGCATCGTTCCTTTAGTACTAATGTTATTAATAGCAATGAACACAATTATTCAACTTATTGGGGAAGAAAAAATTAATAAAGTTGCACAGAAATCATCAAATAATCCATTTATGAGATATTTAGTTTTACCATTTTTAGGATCATTCATGTTAGCTAACCCTATGGTTCATTCTTTAGGAAGATTTTTACCAGAAAAATATAAACCGAGTTATTTTGCTTCTGCATCACAATTTGCTCATACTAGTAATGGTATTTTTCCGCATATAAATCCAGCTGAGCTATTTATATTTTTAGGCATAGCTAATGGAATTGAAAAGTTAGGTTTACCAACTACTGATTTAGCTGTTAGATACTTATTGGTTGGTTTATTAATGAATTTTATTGGCGGATGGGTAACTGATTTCACAACAAGTTTTGTTGAAAAACAACAAAAGGTAAAACTTAGTAAAGAAGTTAACTTAGAAAGTTAGGAGGGTAAATCATGAATAATACAGTAAAAATTAATAAAGGACCTGGAGGATTTGGCGGCCCCCTTACAATCAAAGTCAATGGTGATAAAAATAAGCTGGTTTATATTACTGGAGGACATAAACCAGAAATTGTCGATAAAATTGCCGAAATAACTGGTGCAGAAGTGGTTAATGGTTTTGAAACATCTGTGCCTGAAGAAGAGATTATGGCTGTAATTATAGACTGCGGTGGGACATTAAGATGCGGTATATATCCTAAAAAAGGTATACCTACAATTAATATTATGGCTACTGGCAAAAGTGGTCCATTAAGACAATATATAACAGAAGACATTTATGTTTCTAATGTTGGAATTAATCAAGTATTCAAAAAAGATTCTGAAGAAGTAATGAATAACACCTCAGACAAGACTCAAAACATTAAAGATGTTAGTGAAGAAAATACAAATAATACATCAAAATATTCTAAAGATAAAAAAATAATGGAAACACGAGCTGAAGAAGAAAACAAATCACTTTTAACAAAAATTGGTTTAACAGCAGGTAAAGTGATAAATACTTTCTATCAAGCAGCTAGAGATGCTGTCGATGTCATGCTACATACGGTAATTCCATTTATGGGTTTTGTCGCTTTATTAATTGGAATTATTCAAGGATCTGGTATAGGAAATTTATTTGCTAAAATCATGTCGCCTCTCGCTGGTAATATTTGGGGACTATTAGCAATTGGTTTTATTTGTTCATTACCATTCTTAAGTCCTTTACTAGGCCCTGGCGGAGTAATTGGACAAGTATTAGGCACTTTAATAGGCGTAGAAATCGGTAAAGGTAATATACCTCCTCACTTAGCTTTACCAGCTTTATTTGCAATAAACACTCAAAATGCAGCAGACTTTATTCCTGTTGGATTAGGCCTAGCTGAAGCTGATACAAAAACAATTGAAGTAGGTGTTCCATCAGTTTTATATTCACGATTTCTAAATGGCGTTCCACGGGTATTTGTAGCCTGGTTAGCTAGCTTTGGACTTTATAAATAAGAAAGGAGAATATGTATGTATAAAACATTAGTAAAAAAAATTGGTGAAGAAGCAGAGGCATTCAAAGACGAAAAAATGATTATTTTATTTGGTGAGAATGCCCCAGAGGAATTAGTTGACTTTTGCTATACAATAGAGGTTAACAATTTAAGTAATGAAATTTCAGAAGACCAATATGTTTATTTCGATAATAATGCATATAAAATTAAAAAAGTTGGCACATCAGTTAATAAAAACTTAAGAGATCTTGGACATATTACCGTCAAATTTGATGGTAGTATTAGCGCTGAACAATCTGGAACTCTATATGTAGAAAATAAAGAGATGCCTAAAATTCAAGAAGGAACAGTAATTAAAATAGAAAATTAAAAAAATAAAAAACGTTTTTTAATTTAGCAATAAAAGAACTTAAACAAAAATAGAGGTATGTAAATATAAGAGAGGTGATCTTTCAATGGAAGTTATTAAATCCAGTCCTAATAGAACCGAGGAAGAACAATTAGATTTTTATGAACAGATGTTTAATGCACTTGCTGATAAAATTAGACTTAAAATTCTACATTCAATACGTCAAAGCGATACAAAATCTTTGTGTGTATGTGATTTAGAGGAATTATTAGAATTAAAACAATCTAAGCTTTCTTATCACCTAAAAAAATTAGTGGATGCCAATATTCTTATTGCTGAAAAGCATGGTACATGGAACTATTATAAAATTAATGAGCAACAAATACAGGTAGTTTTAAATGAAGATACTTGTTGTAAGATACTATAAGTATCTTCTTTTAATATAATATTAATCAAAAAAAGTTGATAAAATAAATTCGGAGGCATTATACTGATGTTAGATTCATTTTGGTTCTGTTGCAAAGTTGAATTTATAGTATAATTTTAACAAAAAGGAGTCTTCTGTATGAACTATTTCAGATATAAACCACTGTACCCGTTGGCTACTTCTAAGATATGCATTAGTTATCGTGATATATCTGAAATATTAAGGGAACGTGGTGTAACATTCATCATTCAACATCCTAACCGTTGGGTTCAGAATATACCCTCAATCTTAATATCAATTTGGAGAAAAAAAAGCATCAAAAAGCTTATTACAATGGCGTATATGATGAGACGACATCAAATTTAAAGAAAATGGAGCTATTTAATCGTGCCATTGATGCGAGGGGGACATACATTTAGATATTTGGTTGCGTAACGCAACGAGACATCATCAGCATATGCGTTTATCAAACGTCTCATTAAACAATTTTGTAAACCTCCAAAAGGTAATTACAGATCAGGCACCTTCAACGAAGGGTAACCATGGCTAGAAGTAAATTAAAGCTTTTAAACTTGGAAACCTGACTGTTGTGGCATTGTCATCCAAATATCTGATAACCTCATTCAGCAAGATCACCGGTCATATTAAAGTAAGAAAAACAAGGGTAATCAAAGTTATCAATACAGCAAAGAATAAACGTTTAAAAGGTATTTTGACATGTATTTTACGCTCTATATAAAAGAACCGCAGGTCTCTTCCATTTACGGATTGTTCGCCATGCCACGAAATTAGCATCATGCTAGCAAGCTAAGCGAACACTGACATGATAAATTAGTGGTTAGCTATATTTTTTACTTTGCAACAGAACCTAAAATTTAATGTGAGTGATTTGATGGAAAATTTTATATTTTGGAAACGTAGTTTTATACCTGTTCATTTTGTTGTAGCATTTTTAATTTTTCTACTCTTTAAACTTTATATAAAAACAGATGTCTATGCTGTATATATATTCCCAATGCTATTAGTTGCATTTGGTATCGCATCTTTAATATATAACTCAAGGCGATAATAATTTAAACTGTATATAAAAATGAGGAAAAAGCAGTTATACAGCTTTTTCCTCATTTTTAATTTACATAATTAGTTAACTATAGGTAGTTAGTTTGTATAGCTTATGTATTCAAAAATTGATAAATTTTATAAAAAACTCATTTACTGGCTATTTTGCTAGGAATTATGTCCCAGCCTCGATAATAAGGTAGTTGAAGTTTTGATTACTTTAAATTGATTATTTTAAGCCTACAAATTCTTCTAATGTTTCACCAGATTTGTACACTTTTGTTGCTTTCTTTTTTCCTAAATAACGTAAATGCCAAGGTTCATATTGATATCCTGTGATGCTTTCTTTGTTTTTAGGATATCTTATAATAAATCCATAATTATGGGCATTCTTAGCTATCCAGCGTCCTTCCTCAGTTTTACCAAAACTATCATATAGATTTTTATTTGAATCGACGCCACCAACATCAAATGTAAGACCTGTTTGGTGTTCAGAATAGCCTGGACGTGCACTGTATTTATCTGCTGCTTTTTTACCATCACGCTTAGCATAATTATTATATAACTTAACTTGTGTAGGATAGCTTCTATATCCACTTATTTTATATAAGTGAATATCATCTTTTTGTGCACCATCAAATAATTGCTTTAAGGCTTTTTGTGCTTTTGGATTTTCACCCGGATTATAAGAGGAAGGTAAATCAATATTTTTGTTTACAATTAAAATTCCATCTGCATACGTCCGACCATCTTTAACAACTTTTCGATGTTTCTTTTGGTTGTTATCGTTATTTTGGGCTTGATTTGTATGTGCAGTTTTACTTTCATCTTTGTCATTGTGGCTTTCAGATTGATGTGAACAAGCTGAAAGTAATAAAGCGCTAGTCATCAATATTACAGATAATTTTTTCATATTAATACTCCTTTTTGCTAATAAGAAAATATGAAATGATAAATATAGGATAACATATGGTTTGGGCTCTATATATAACATTTAATATTTTATAATGATTCAATTAATGCGTATATAATTTGTATTATGTTACCATTAAATGCGCGTGATTCGAGTTGATTTAAAGCAAGTCGTTCAATTTTAATATCAAAGTCACAAAAATAAAATAGAAATTGAGGAATATGAATTGAAAAAAATATTTT
>JARBIX010000020.1:0-49732 GCA_029850275.1 Chrysosporium keratinophilum
TTATTAGCTTAATGGTAAAGCGAAATACTTCTAATATTTTGATCCTAGTTCGAGTCTAGGATAAGAAAACCTATATTTTTTATGTTATTTAGCTCTCATAGCTCAAGGGTAGAGCAAAATACTGTTAATATTTGTATAGATGTTCGAGTCATCTTGAGAGCTTATATTATAAGTATATTATTATATTTATATTTATATTATATATATATTTTTTTTATTATTTTTATATATTTTATAAATTATTTTCATTTAATAAGTTTTTTTCATTTTACAATAGAGGTTTCCTCAAATAAAAGCGTAAAACTTCTTAGTATGATTCAAGCAGCTAAAATAATAGGTACTGGTTTAGCTACAACAGGTTTAATAGGTGCGGGTGTAGGTATTGGTGTTGTTTTTGGTGCATTAATATTAGGTGTTGCTAGAAACCCTTCATTAAGAGGTCAATTATTCTCATACGCTATCTTAGGTTTTGCTTTTGCAGAAGCTACAGGTTTATTTGCTTTAATGATGGCTTTCTTATTATTATACGTTGCTTAGGCAAACTTAATAATCATGGGAATATAATCCATATTAAACCCACGTTTTATTGATCTTGAGTTGGTATTTAGCCTCCATCTCAAATTAATCAGTTAATTGGATTACAATATATATATATATTTGGTGGTCTTTTTAGCTTAATTTCGATATACTTTAGGTTATATCAAGTTAATTTCGAAATACTCTGGAATAAAGGTAGTTTAAGGAAAATTAATTATAGAAAAAAAAATCTCGTTTAAAAGGTTAAACTAGAATATCTAATATAAGTATGTAAATAAATAATAAGAATAAAAAAAATGTATTTTCAAGATATTGTTGAATGTTTAAATAGATTTGTTTCTAAAGATGAAATAAGATTGGATGCTCCTATGCCTTGAGGTTTATTTTTTCAAGATAGTGCAACACCTCAAATGGAAGGGATAGAAGAATTACATAATATTATAATGTTTTATTTAGCTATAGTATTATTTACTGTAACATGAATGATGATAACAATAATAAAAAGTTTTATTTCAACAAAATCATTAATATCACATAAATATATGAACCATGGTACATTAGTTGAATTAATATGAACTATTACACCAGCAATTATATTAATACTTATAGCTTTTCCTTCGTTTAAGTTATTATATTTAATGGATGAAGTAATGGATCCATCTTTAGTGATATATGGTGAGGGTCATCAGTGATATTGAAGTTACCAATATCCTGATTTTACTAATGCAGATGGTGAATTTATTGAATTTGATTCATATATTGTACCAGAAACAGATTTAGAAGAAGGTACATTAAGAATGTTAGAAGTAGATAATAGAGTTATTATACCTGAATTAACACATACAAGATTTGTCTTTTCAGCGGCAGATGTAATACACTCTTTTGCTTGTCCTGCTTTAGGTATAAAATGTGATGCATATCCTGGTAGATTAAATCAATCATCTGTTTATTTAAATAGACAGGGTACATACTTTGGTCAATGTTCAGAAATATGTGGTATATTACATAGTTCTATGCCGATTGTTATACAATCTGTAAGTCTTAAAAAATTCTTACTATGATTACGTGATCAAATGGGAGACTAATTTGTTAGATAGAATACTAATTATAAATAATATATCAAAAAAAACTTTTTTTTGATATTAAGATATACTATTCTATTCTTGATTCACTAAGTTAATCTTGTTGTACATATTGGTGATGTAAACATAAATTGTTAATCTAAAAAGCAAATTATGAATTCATCCCTAATCTTATTTCAAATCGGGGTTTTTGGGTTCGTTCTTAATAGGAAGAATTTAATTCTAATGCTTATTTCAATAGAGATAATGTTACTTTCGGTTACATTTTTAATATTAATTAGTTCATTAAATTTTGATGATATGTTAGGACAAACATTTGCTATCTATGTAATAACTATAGCAGGAGCAGAGTCAGCTATAGGTTTAGGGATATTAGTAGCTTTTTATAGATTAAGAGGAAGTATCGCAATACAATTTAGTTAATGTACTTAGTTATTATATTATTACCTTTATTAGGTTCTATTATTTCAGGTTTTTTTGGTAGAAAAGTAGGTGTAAAAGGAGGACAATTAATTACATGTAGTTTAATTGTTATAACTACTTTATTAGCTGTATTAGCTTTTTTTGAAGTAGGTTATAATAATATACCTACAGAAATAAATCTAATAAGATGAATAGATTCTGAGTCTCTTTATGTTTTATGAGGTTTCTATTTTGACAGTTTAACAGTTTGTATGTTAATACCGGTGTTAATAGTTTCTAGTTTAGTTCATATATACTCTATAGGTTATATGAGTCATGATCCTCATATTCAAAGGTTTTTTAGCTATTTAAGCTTATTCACTTTTATGATGATTATACTTGTTACAGCGAATAATTACTTATTAATGTTTTTAGGTTGAGAAGGTGTTGGTGTTTGTTCATACCTTTTAGTAAATTTTTGATTTACTAGAATAGCAGCAAATCAAAGCTCTATTTCAGCTTTTTTAACTAATAGGGTTGGAGATTGTTTTTTAACATTAGGTATGTTTATGATAATATGATCATTTGGTAATCTAGATTATACTACAGTATTTTCTTTATCGCCTTATATTAATCAAAACATAGTAACTTTAATTGGAATTTGTTTATTAATAGGTGCTATGGCTAAAAGTTCTCAAGTAGGTCTTCACGTTTGGCTGCCAATGGCTATGGAGGGTCCTACACCAGTTTCTGCTTTAATACACGCTGCCACAATGGTTACAGCAGGTGTGTATTTATTAATGCGTTCTTCACCTTTAATAGAATATAGTAGTACTGTTTTATTACTATGTTTATGATTAGGTGCAATAACTACATTATTTAGTAGTTTAATTGGTTTATTCCAACAAGACATTAAAAAAGTTATTGCTTATAGTACAATGTCTCAATTGGGTATGATGGTTATAGCTATAGGTTTATCATCTTATAATTTAGCTTTATTTCATTTAGTTAATCATGCTTTTTATAAAGCACTTTTATTTTTAGGTGCTGGAGCAGTAATACATTCTGTAGGGGATAATCAAGATTTTAGAAAATATGGAGGTTTAAAAGCATTTTTACCTTTAGTTTATTCTGTTATGTTAATAGCTTCATTAAGCCTAGTAGCTATACCTTTTATGACAGGTTTCTATTCTAAAGATTTTATACTTGAATCTGCTTATGGTCAATATTATATATCTAGTACTATTGTATATTTTATAGCTACTATAGGTGCTATTTTTACTACATTATACTCAGTTAAAGTTTTATATTTAACATTTTTAACTAATCCTAATGGATCTTTAAATAGTTATAAACATGTTGACCAAGGTAATATATTTATTAATTTACCTTTAATAATTCTAGCTATTTTTTCTATCTTTTTTGGTTATTTAACTAAAGATATTTTTATTGGTTTAGGTACAGGATTCTATTCTGATAATAGTTTATTTATACATCCTAGCCATGAAATTATGTTAGATACTGAATTTGCTGTTCCTACTATATTTAAATTATTACCTTTTATATTTACTATTAGTTTAAGTTTAATTGCATTTATTTTTTCTGAATTTTTTGGTAAATTACTTATTAAATTTAAATTCTCTAATTTAGGTTATAATATCTTTAGTTTTTTTAATCAAAGATTTTTAATTGAATTTTTTTATAATAAGTATATTACTGACATTATTCTAAAATTAGGTGGTCAAACTACTAAAATTTTAGATAAAGGTTCTGTTGAATTATTAGGACCTTATGGTTTAGAAAAAACTTTATTAAAATTAAGTAATAATATAGGTAGTTTAAGTACTGGTGTTATTACATCTTATGCTTTATATATTTTAATTGGTTTAATTTTTTATCTTTGTTTATTATATTTTAGTTTTATAGATAATAATATTTTATTTTTAATATTATTTGCTATTTTTTTTACTATTAATAATAAATAATAATTTTTTTTTTTTATGTTAATATCTTCTATTTTTTTATTATTATTATCTAACTCCTTTAGTTTAAAGCGTGATATATCTATATATTATTCTAGAATAGGTATAGTTATACAATTATATTGTATATTTTTTTGTTATAACAATTTATTTCTTCCTTATTTAGATTTAGGGGTAGGGCTTTTTGGTGGTTTATTTAATATATCATCTATATCTATTGTTTTTCATATATTAATATTTTTACTTACTTTATTTATTTTAAATTTAACAGGATTTTATCCTAGAAAATATTGATCAAATCAGTATTTAAGTTTATATAAATTATTATTTACAAAATTAAGATTATTTGTATCTAATATTATTAATAAAAAAGGTGAACAATATACTATTATTGAATATACTTTAATTTTATTATTTATTGTTACAGGGAGTATATTTTTAATTTCAAGTAGTGATTTAATTTCTCTTTATTTATCTATTGAATTACAAAGCTATGGTTTATATTTACTTTGTACATTATATAGAAATTCTGAATCTTCTACAGCTTCTGGTTTAACTTATTTTTTATTAGGTGGTTTATCTTCTTGTTTTATTTTATTAGGTATAGGTCTAATTTATGCAAATTCTGGTACAACATATCTTGACAGTTTTTACATTATTTCTAATTTATCTAATATTATTAATCTTAATGAATTTAATACTATTTATTGAGATTTAACTAAATATATTCCTTATTGTTTATTATTAATAACTATAGGTTTCTTATTTAAAATGTCAGCTGCCCCTTTCCATTTTTGATCTCCTGATGTTTATGATGGTATTCCTACTATTGTTACTACTTTCGTAGCTATTATACCTAAAATATCTATTTTAATTATTTTATTACATTTAGTTCATTTTACTAGTTATATTTATATTTCTACTCAATATAGTTGAACTTCTAGTTTATTAGTTAGTAGTATATTATCTTTAATTATTGGTACTGTATTAGGTTTAACTCAATTTAGAATTAAAAGATTATTTGCTTATAGTACAATATCTCATTTAGGTTTCTTATTATTAGCTCTAACTATTAATAGTGTTGAATCTATACAATCTTTTATTTTTTATCTTATACAATATAGCTTATCTAATTTAAACGCTTTCTTCTTATTAATTAGTATAGGTTATACCTTATTTTTCTTTATTAATAAAAACATTAATCATATCAATCTTTTAGATAAAAATAATTCTCCTGTTCAACTATTAAGTCAATTAAAAGGTTATTTTTATATAAATCATACTTTAGCTCTTAGTTTAGCTATTACTTTATTCTCTTTTGCTGGTATTCCTCCTCTAGTAGGTTTCTTTGCAAAACAGATGGTTTTATCCGCTGCTTTACAAAATGGTTTTATTTTTATTGCGTTAATTGCTGTATTGACTAGTGTTATAAGTGCTGTTTATTATTTAAATATTGTTAAAATTATGTTTTTTGATTTACATTCTTATAAATTTAGTTCAAATTTATTTAACCTACAAATTCCTGCAGAAATTATTAAAAATAATAAAGTTGTAGATACTATTTATTTTAAATCTAAAATTTCTTTATCTAGTTCTTTATCTATACCTATCTCTATTTTTACTTTATTTATCCTTCTATTTATGCTTATGCCTGATCAATTACTACATATATCTAATCTTCTATCTATTATTTTATTTACACCTTATTTATTCTAAAAATATATTTTCATATTAAATATTATAGTTCTTATTAAATAAATTATCTAGTTTGCTAGTTAATAAAAATTCTATTGAATAGACTAGAAAGTAAATTAATAATTCTTTAAATATTATACATTAAAAATAAGATTTATATCGATATGTATTTACATTAAATGAGAATCTTTAAAAGTCATCCTTTATTAAAATTGGTAAATTCTTATATAATTGATTCTCCTCAACCTTCTAATATTAGTTATTTATGAAATTTTGGTTCATTATTAGTTTTATGTTTGGCTATACAAATAGTAACAGGTGTAACTTTAGCAATGCATTACACACCTAGTGTTTTAGAAGCTTTTGATTCTATAGAGCATATTATGCGGGATGTAAATAATGGATGATTAATACGTTACTTACATTCAAACACAGCATCTGCTTTTTTTTTCTTAGTTTACTTACATATAGGTAGAGGTATATATTATGGTTCATATAAATCACCTAGAAGTTTAACTTGAGCTATTGGTACAATAATCTTAGTAGCTATGATGGCTACAGCTTTCTTGGGTTATGTTCTTCCGTATGGTCAAATGTCATTATGAGGTGCAACAGTTATTACTAATCTTATGAGTGCTATACCTTGAGTAGGTCAAGATATTGTTGAGTTCATTTGAGGTGGTTTTAGCGTTAATAACGCTACATTAAATAGATTCTTTTCTTTACATTTTGTTTTACCTTTTGTATTAGCAGCTTTAGCTTTAATGCATTTAATAGCATTACATGATACAGTTGGATCTAGTAATCCTTTAGGTGTTTCAGGTAATTACGATAGATTACCTTTTGCACCTTATTTTATATTTAAAGATTTAGTTACTATATTCTTATTCTTTTTTGTTTTATCTATATTTGTTTTCTTTATGCCTAATGTCTTAGGAGATTGTGAAAATTATGTAATGGCTAATCCAATGCAGACTCCTTCAGCTATTGTTCCAGAGTGATATTTATTACCTTATTATGCTATATTAAGATCTATACCTAATAAATTATTAGGTGTTCTAGCTATGTTTAGTTCACTTTTAATTATCTTAGGTTTACCTTATTTAGATAGATCTGAATTAAGAGGTATACAATTTAGACCTTTAAGTAAAATAGCCTTTTATATATTTGTTGCTAATTTTTTAATTTTAATGCAATTAGGTGCTAAACATGTAGAAGAGCCTTTCATAACTTTTGGTCAAATTAGTACAGTATTATATTTTTCACATTTCTTAATTATAACACCAGTTATTAGTCAAATTGAAAATACTATAATGAATATTGGATTAAATTCTAATTCTCCTAAATAGTTATTTTAGATAATGTTAATAATGTTAATAATAAAATAATTAATTAATTATTTTATTATTAAAATAAATATCTCGAGATATTAAAATTTTGAGAATAGGTTTATTGTCTAGTTATTAAAGGATTTATAAATATTAATATTTAATTGTTATAGTTTAGGTAGTATTTTTAAAGTGGTAATATTAAAAAAAATATTATCCTTATTATAATTAATATAGGAAGGTGGAGGGGTTAAAAGATTTATTTATCTTCTTTGCATAAAATTTATTTATAGTGTTATTGCTCCTTATTTCTAATAAAAAAATATATAATATATAATGTCAAGTACAACTTTTTTCTTTTTTTTAATACCTATATTAGCAATATTATTGTTAGTTATAAACTTACTTTTTTCTTTACATAATCCATATCAAGAAAAAGATAGTGCTTTTGAATGTGGATTCCATTCATTTTTAGGTCAAAATAGAACACAATTTAGTATATCTTTTTTTATTTTTGCTTTATTATTCCTTTTATTTGATTTAGAAATATTATTAGTTTATCCTTATATAGTTAGCGCATATTTTAATGGTTTATATGGTTTAATTATTATGTTAGTATTTTTTCTTATTTTAACTTTAGGATTTGCTTTTGAATTAGGTAAAAATGCATTAAAAATTGAAAGTAAACAAATGTATAGTTTTGATACAAAAATTTGAGATGGTTTTTCTTTAATATATAAATAATTACTTATATTTTAATCTAAAGTATTAAATTGATTAATAGGAGTTTGTGCAGAAGGTTCTGTATTTTGACTGCAAATCGAAATTTAGGGATTCGATTTCCCCTGACTCCTCACTTACCTTATATTTATATATATATATATTTATATATATATTTAATATTAAATATTTATTTAATACTAAAGGTTTATAATATAGATATTATAAATATCTTTAATCTATAATTCTAATTATTTAATGTTTATATAGTTATAATTATAGTACTAATTTTTATTATTATATAATGTATATTATTATTTCTATTATTGAAAATTTATTAGTTGTATTACCTGCTTTATTAATTGTAGCATTTGTAACAATTTCAGAAAGAAAAACAATGGCTAGTATGCAAAGAAGATTGGGACCTAATATTGTAGGTTATTATGGTTTACTTCAAGCATTTGCTGATGCCTTGAAACTATTATTAAAAGAATATGTTTCACCTACACAAGCTAATATCGTCTTATTTTTTTTAGGACCTATAATTACATTAATTTTTTCTTTATTAGGTTATGCAGTAATACCTTATGGTTTAGGTTTATATATATCAGACTTTAACCTAGGTATATTATATATGTTAGCTGTTTCTTCATTATCTACATATGGTATATTACTTGCAGGTTGATCTGCTAATTCTAAATATGCTTTTTTAGGGTCATTAAGGAGTACAGCTCAATTAATTAGTTATGAATTAATTTTAAGTTCTGTAATATTATTAGTTATTATATTTACTGGTAGTTTAAATTTAACTGTAATTATAGAAAGTCAAAAAGCTGTATATTTTTTATTACCTTTATTTCCCTTATTAATTATATTTTTTATAGGTTGTGTTGCAGAAACTAATAGAGCACCTTTTGATTTAGCAGAGGCTATCAAGTAATTGATTTGGTCTCGTTAAAGATCACTATATGCTGGAAAACCTAATTAGTTATTAAGGTCAATCAGCAGGGAATGAATTTTTTAATTCAACCTTCAGAGACTAGACGTGGTCATTTGTTATAATTTTATATTATATAAAATAAGATATAGTCCAATCGTTAGTGTAAATTAATGTATTATAATCATATAAAAATATTGTTATCCCTAAAGTTATATAGATATATATCGGTTTAAAGTAATACGAGATTAATATCTTATTAGGTTTATATGATTTATAATTTTTGGAATCAGAACTTGTAAGTGGTTTTATGACAGAGCATTCTGCAGTTATTTTTGTTTTCTTTTTTTTAGCTGAGTATGCAAGTATTGTTTTAATTTGTTTATTGACAAGTGTTTTATTTTTAGGAGGTTATTTAAATTTTATTCCTTCAGTTTTAATTGATATATTTTTTAATTTAATAGATTCTGATAAATTTTTTGTATCTGACTATTCTTTCATTAGTTATTTATTAGACGGTTCTTCTAGTTTAAATTTAGCTTTAAAAACAAGTATTCTTATTTTTATATTTATATGAGTTAGAGCCTCATTCCCTAGAATTAGATTTGATCAATTAATGTCTGCATGTTGAACTATATTACTTCCTATTATAATTGCATATATTGTATTAATACCTTGTATAGTTTTAGGTTTAAATATATTATCATGTAATTTATCATTATAATTATATAAATTTTAATATATATATATATCTATATATGTATCTTTTTTTAATTTTAGTGTTCTTTAGCCTTATAGATATATAAGGTGTTACATTAGATTATTAATATAATCTGGAGGGAAATGTATATTATTCTAAATTTTATGTTTTCACTTTTTTCTTTATTGTTAATTCCTTTAGCTGGTATTTTTTTTATTTTTTTTGAAACTTCTTATGGTTTATCCTCTATATCAGGTAAACGTATAAAAATTATAGGTTTAACTACTACTATCGTTAATTTAATAATATCTTTAATAATATTTATTTTATTTGATTTTAGTGGTAAACAATTTCAATTTATTCAAATTGAGGAACATTATAAATTAAACTATTTTGATATATATTTAGGTTTAGATGGTATATCTATTTATTTTGTTTTGTTAACTACTATAATAATACCTATTTCTTTAATATCTAATTGAAATTCTATTCAAGAAAAAAATGTATTATCTTTTGTAATAATAATATTATTATTAGAAACATTATTATTAGCTGTTTTTTTAGTTTTAGACATTTTACTTTTTTATATTTTTTTTGAGAGTATTTTACCCCCTTTATTTTTATTAATAGGATTATTTGGTTCTAGTGATAAAGTTAGGGCTAGTTTTTATTTATTTTTATATACGTTATTAGGTTCTTTATTTATGTTACTTTCTATAATAACTATGTCATCTATTATGGGTACAACAGATTTTGACGCATTGTCAAAAGCAAACTTTAGTTATTATACACAACTTTTCCTATTTATAGGTATTTTTATTTCTTTTGCTGTAAAAACTCCTACAATTTTCTTAAATACTTGATTATTAAAAGCTCATGTTGAATCACCTTTAGCTGGTAGTATTATTTTAGCTGCTATAGTTTTAAAATTAAGTTTATATGGGATATTTAGATTAATTTTACCTTTATTACCTAAAGCTACTATAGATTATACATATATAGTTTATATTATAGGGGTAGTAACTATTTTATATGCTAGTTTTAGTACATTAAGAACAATAGATATTAAAGAGCTTATTGCTTATTCATCTGTATCTCATGCTGCTGTATATCTTTTAGGTGCTTTTAGTAATACTATTCAAGGTATTGAAGGTGCAATCTCTTTAGGTTTAGCTCACGGTTTTGTTTCTTCAGGTTTATTTATTTGTGTAGGAGGTGTTTTATATGATAGATCTTCTACTAGATTAATTACTTATTATAGAGGTATGACTCAATTAATGCCTATCTTTTCTATCTTATTTTATATATTATGTTTAGGTAATTGTGGTTCACCTCTTACTTTAAATTTTGTTGGTGAATTTATGTCTATTTATGGGGTATTTGAAAGAATATCTATATTAGGTGTATTAGCTAGTAGTTCTATTATTTTTTCTGCCGCTTATACTATATTTATGTTTAATAGGATAGCTTTTGGAGGTACATATTCTTCTTATTTCTTTAATTATGTAAATGATCTAAGTAAAAGAGAATTTGCTATATTACTTACACTTGTTATATTTACTGTACTATTTGGTGTTTATCCTGCACCTATTTTAGATGGTTTACATTATTCTGTTTCTTCATTAATATACAATTTTAATTAAAGATTTATTATAAATACTTTTTGTTTTTTACTCAAAGTATATTAATTAAAGATTTCTTATAAATAGCTTTTATTTTTTTTATTACTCAAAGTATAAAATATCCAAGATTTAAAAAAAAAAAGACTATGCCACAATTAGTGCCTTTTTTCTTTGTTAATCAAACAGTTTTTACATTTATTATATTAAGCTTCTTATTTATCTTTTTTAGTCGTGTTATTTTACCTTGATTCCTTCGTTTATTTGTAACACGTTTATATATAAATAAATTATAATAGTTTATATATATAGAATACTTAACTAATTTTATATTATTAAATATTATATTAATTAATTCCTTAATAGGTTAAATGTATAAGATATACTAAATATTTAAAGTATATGGTTTCTCTCTTATTTTGTATAAGACGTAAATTAAATATATAGCTTTTTATAACAATAAAGTTTATTTTTGATTATAAATATTATACTATTAATATGGTAGTTATATTAATTTTTAAATTTAAGGGTGGTGGGTGGTCTAGTTGAAAAAATTAAAAATTTGAAGGGTTATAGTTAAATAAGTTAACTTTAAAGCTGTGTGTTTAAAACTGTAAAAAAGGGTAGATATATAGTTTTAAATTATAGTTAGCTATACGTTAACTCTTACAATTTACCTAATAAAGGTACTAAAAATTTAATATAAATAGAAATGTTAACTAAAAGGATGACAAATATAGAAAATATCATAAGTCCCCTAGATCAATTTGAAATAAAAGATTTTTTTAGTGTTAATTTAAGCTTCTTAAATCAAAGTATCTCTTTAACAAATATAGGTTTATATTTAATAACTGGTGTATTCATAATAATGTGAATAAATACTTTTGTAACATGATCTGAAAAATTGGTCTCAGATTCTTGAACTATATCACAAGAATCTGTGTATGCAAGTATACATAGTGTAGTTATAAATCAAATAAATCCTAAAAATGGACAAATATATTTTCCATTTATATATGGTTTATTTATATTTATATTAATAAATAATTTAATAGGATTAATACCATATAGTTTTGCTTCTACATCGCATTTTATATTAACTTTCTTCATTAGCTTTACAGTAGTTTTAGGTGCCACATTTTTAGGTTTTCAAAAACACGGTTTAGAGTTTTTCTCTTTCTTTGTACCATCTGGTTGTCCTTTAGGTTTATTACCTTTATTAGTTTTAATTGAGTTTATTTCTTATTTAGCTCGTAATGTTTCTTTAGGTTTACGTTTAAGTGCGAACATCCTTAGTGGTCACATGTTACTTGTTATATTAAGCGGATTTACTTATAAAATAATGAAATCTGGTTTCTTATTCTTTATATTAGGTTTAGTACCTTTAGCCTTTATTTTAGCTTTCTCAGGTTTAGAGTTAGGTATTGCATTTATCCAAAGTCAGGTGTTTGTTGTACTAACTTGTAGTTATATTAAAGATTCTTTAGAATTACATTAAACTATTTAAATTAAAATAAAAATAAAAAATTTTTTTTATTGATAAATAAATAATAAATTTAGATATAAATTATATAAAATTTTATTTTGAAAAGGAAAGTCCTCAGATTATTAAGTGTAAATATAAATATTTCTAGATAAAAATTTAGGGATTATAGACAGAAACAAAAATTTAAAATTAATAGTTCAGATATTAATAAAATGAACATTAATCTTACACTTTTTTTTTTTAGAATCATATATATAATAGTACATAATTAGGCTTATATATATCTAAATTTATTCAAATTTAATTACTAATTTATATGGTATCTTGGTTATATTTTATTTTTTTTCTATCAAGTTATTAAATGTGAACTACTAAGTCAGCGTTATAACTTGTTAGGGTTAATAAGGTTTTAGATAAAAGGAATAAATAGTATTACAAAGATTAATTTAATCTTTTAAATAATAGAAAGGTAATAGATCAAAAAATATAAAAATTCCTGAATAAAAAGAATAAAAACCTATAAAGAATAAAAAAAAATTAAGATATAATGAGTAAATATAACGAAAACATTAACACCAAAATAAACGATAAATATAAGAAAATAAAAACTTTAAATATTTACTATATGTTATGTCGTATTAGATTTAGGATGGTCAATTCTAAATGTAAAGAGGAAGATAATAAAAGTAAAAGTGTAGAGAAAAAGATAATATCAATAATAGAGAAAATAAATAGTTTTTCTCTATAAAATTTTTTTTTTATGGAAAGTAATAAAATTTTGAGTTTGATGATGGCTCTGATTGAACGCTATCCAAGTGCTTGACACATGCTAATCGAACGTCATTATCTTTATAGATAATGAAGTGGTGTACAGGTGAGTAGTATATTTTGGCTACCTTAAAGAGAGGGATAAATCCCTTATATAAGAAATAAAACAAAGTTTTGCTTTAAGATGTTAATGAATATTTCGGCAGGTAGTAGATAAGGTAATAACTTAACTAGCTATAAGTCCGTAGTCGAGACTGAGAGGTCGATCGATCACATTGGGTCTGAAAAAACCCCAATGCATATTAGTACAGCAGTGAGGAATATTGGTCAATGGCCTAACGGCTGAACCAGCAACTTGGAAGAATGTAATGGTATTAAAAAATAATACTAGTGATTGTATCACGTAAAATTCTAAATAGATTAATGATAATGACAATTATTTATTTATAAGTCTTGACCAAATTACGTGCCAGCAGTCGCGGTAATACGTAGAAGACTAGTGTTAATCATCTTTATTAGGTTTAAAGGGTACCTAGACGGTAAATTAAACCCGAGAGGGTACTTTTTTACTAGAGTTTTATAATAGAAGGGGAGAATTTTTGGAGTAAAGATAGAATTTGTTGATACCAAAAGGACTGATTAAGCGCAGGCGGCCTTTTTTTAAAAACTGACGTTGAGGGACGAAGGCTTGGGTAGCGATAAGGATTAGATACCCTAGTAGTCCAAGGAGAGAATACTGAATGCCATTCGCTAGATAGAATTTAGCTTATAAATGAAAGTGAAAGCATTCCACCTCAAGAGTAAAATGGCAACATTGAAACTGAAATCATTAGACCGTTTCTGAAACCAGTAGTGAAGTATGTTATTTAATTCGATAATACACGAAAAACCTCACCACAATTTGTATAATATTAAATTATTACAAGCGTTGCACGGCTGTCTTTAGTTAATGTCGTGAGATCTGGTTAACTCCTTAAATTAACGAAAACCCTTATTTTATTTATTTATATAAAATGGCTCACCACTATATTGAAAATGATAAGAGGGATTAAGACAAGTCATCATGGCCTAAATATTGTGGGCTATAGACGTGCCACATATACCGTAACAAAGGGATGCTATATTGTGATATAGAGCTAATCCTTAAAATCGGGTAATAAGGATTGTAGTCTGTAATTCGACTACATGAATAAGGAATTACTAGTAATCGTGAATCACCATGTCACGGTGAATCGTTTCTCAGTTGGGTACTAACCACTCGTCAGGCGCTGAAAGAAGTATGTGCAATAAGTTTGATTTGTGTATATTTTAATATATATAATTATTTATATATAAATAAACATATAATTTTCGTATGTATGACTTTGATTGGTGTTAAGTCGAAATAAGGTTCGTGTAATGGAAATTGCACGGGATAGATTAACATAAACAAAAAGATGAATATTTTGTGTATAAGGAAGATTTCGTTTGTTGGTTTACGAGTTGGGCTGTAAACCCAATGACTATTAGTCATCGTAGGTTCGATTCCTACTCTTCCTATCGCAGAGGCTCGGAATGGTTTTTGGGAAGGTAGCTTTTTCTGAGATTTTTTTTTGTTAGTTGTTATATTGTCTTATGGATTATAGTACTAATGGGTCCCAAGGAGATATATTAGATATAATAGTAAGTATATCTATTTTATTTGCTATTTATACAATAATAAGTCCTAATCCGGTAGTAGCAGTTTTATTTTTAATTGGTCTATTTACAGGTATTTCGGTATATTTAATAGTAATAGAATTTAGTATTTTTAGGTTTATCATATTTACTTGTTTATATTGGAGCTGTTTCTATATTATTTATATTTATATTAATGTTAATTAATATTAGAATAGCTGAATTAATAAGTAATAATAATAACTATTTACCTCTTTCTATTTTAATTATAATACCTTTTATTTACATATTAGGTCAAATTTTACCTTTAAATACTAAGTTAATTTTAGATAATTGTAAAAATTTAAATTTAGATTTTTCAATTTGACCTTATTATAAAGATGTAATAAATTTTGCTAGTGGTAATAATTGAGATGTAAATTTAATAGGATTATCTGATATAAATAATATTGGTAATATTATGTATTCTACTTATTCTATTTGACTTATTCTAATATCTTTAATACTATTACTAAGTATGGTAGGTTCGATAGTTATAACAATAAAATAAAAGTAATAAATATTATTAAATTTAAAGATTTATGGTTTTACAATATCATCCTTACCATTTAGTGTCTCCATCACCTTGACCTTTAAACACAAGTATCTCTTTATTTACTTTAACAACAACAGGTGTGTTAAGTATGCATGGTTTTGAGTTGGGTTGATACTTATTTTTTGTTGCTTTATTAAATTTAATAATGTCTATGTCTTTATGATTTAGAGATGTTATATCAGAAGGTACTTATTTAGGTAATCATACAAATGCAGTTCAAAAAGGTTTAAATATTGGTGTAGGATTATTTATAGTTTCAGAAGCTTTATTTTTCTTAGCTTTTTTTTGAACTTTCTTTCATAGTTCTTTATCACCTAATGTTGAATTAGGAGCTCAATGACCTCCTATGGGTATAGAAGGAATAAATCCTTTTGAATTACCTTTATTAAATACTATAATATTATTATCTTCTGGGGTAACAGTAACTTACAGTCATCATTCTTTAATACAAGGTAATAGAAGTGGTGCTTTATATGGTTTAATATATACAGTTTTATTAGCTATAATATTTACAATATTCCAAGGAGTAGAATATACAGTTTCATCATTTACTATATCAGATGGTGTATATGCTTCTTGTTTCTATTTTGGTACAGGTTTCCACGGATTCCATGTTATAATAGGTACTGCCTTTTTAGCTGTTGGTTTATGACGTTTATTAGCTTACCACTTTACAGATCACCACCATTTAGGTTTAGAATCTGGAATACTTTACTGACATTTTGTTGATGTCGTATGATTATTTTTATATCTTTCAGTTTATTACTGAGGTTATTAAATAAGAAGAATTTTTGTGGTCTAGTATTAAATTAATAATTTTATATTTTATCTACTTATTGAAAAACTAAATAAAAAGTTATATATAATAAATCTAAACATACCAATTAAACCAGGTTTTTTGGTATGTAAAGACTTTAGTTCAATGGTAGAACGTATGACTTTTAATCATTATTGTATGGGTTCGAATCCCATAAGTCTTAATAAAAAAATAAATCTATAATGACCATAGGTTAACGGTAGACTATTCGCGTACCATGTGAAATGTGCCGATTCGAATTCGGCTGGTCATATTAATAAAAAATTAATAAATTAGATTATAATATAATTAATTAAAGGGTTAGTAACTTAATTGGTAAAGGGTTTTCTTGTCGAGAAAATAGATATCGGATCGTAGCCGATTTAACCCGAATATGTATATATCACTAGGAAAAGTTTCCATAGGTAAGGTAAGATATTTGCTAAATATTGTGTTTTTACACCTAGATGTTCGAATCATCTCTTTTCCGTAAATACTTATTATATATATTAATTTAAAAAGACTTATAATTAAAATTTATTATAATTATATATATATATCTATATAAAAAATTACATATAAGTAAATTATATAAAATAGTTGTTATATAATAATTCAATTAAGAATATATATAGATTCCTTAACTTAAAGGTAAAGTATACTTTTGATAAGAGTAGGATTAGCGTTCAATTCGCTAAGGAATCAAAATAAGTTATATAAATAATAAAAAAAAAATAAGAGTATAGTTTAATGGTAAAATTGGAAGCTTCAAACTTCAAGATCTCAGTTCAAATCTGAGTGCTCTTGTTAAATTATATAATAAAAAATATAAAGATATTGGAATTTTTAAAGAGAGAATTGACTGAGTGGTTTATAGTGGTAAGCTTGAAACTTATTTGGTCTTAAAGACCGCATCCGTTCGAATCGGATATTCTCTGAAAAAGACAGGTTAGAGCCAGGTGGTTAGGCGTCTCAATTGGGATGAGGAATTGTTATGTTCGAATCATAATAACCTGAAAATAAAAAAATTAATAAAAATATAAATTGTTATATGTAAGATATATTTATTGATAATAAACGATCAATATAAGTATATAAAGGAACTATTATGGAAAATTAGCTATATATTAAGGAAAGATTGTTGAATCTAAATTCTAAGATAAATTTAATAAATAAATAAAGTGAATTGAAATATCTTAATAACTTTAGAAAAAAAAAAATCAAACGAGATTCTAATTTTAGTGTAAAATTAAGATTAGAGAAGCTTATAAGTAAAATGGATAAGATCTGTTTGAATATAGGGGAACCTTCCTCTAAAGCTAAATATAATATATAAGCGATAGCGTAGTAGTACCGTGAGGGAAAATTTGAAATAGTAGTTTTATAAGCAGCTCAGTAAAAATTTTGAATAAAAAATATGAGCGTACCTTTTGTATAATGGGTCAGCAAGTTATTCTTAGAAGCAAGCAAATTTTAGTAAAATTTGCCCAGATAAACCAATTATGAGAAAATGAGAAGTTTCTAAGTTTAGACCCGAAGACTAGTGATCTTACCATGGTCAGGATTATAAAAGTCCGAACGGGTTATCGTGGTAAAGATATCCGAAGAACTGTGGTAAGTTAGTGAAAGACAAAACAGACTAGTATAGCTGGTTTTCCGCGAAACCTATGTAAGTAGGTAATTTAATTAACATCTTAGCAGGTACAGAACTGTGATCTCGAACAAAATTATATTTTGTTTACATCGGGGGATCGTGCTGATTTTATCGGAGAGTATTTGCACTCGGAAGGGCAAAGATGAATATTAAATAATCAGACATAGTGCGATAAGGTTGTATGTCTAAAGGGAAACAGCCCAGAACAAGTGTTATAAGGTTCCAAAATTATTGTTAAGTGAAATAAAGGATGTTTTTTTCAAAAACAATCAGGAAATAGGCTTAGAAGCGGCCATTTTTTGAAGACCTCGTAATAGAGCACTGATTAATTTTAGATAAAAATACCGAAAATTTAACGGATCTAAACAATATACCGAAACCTTGTACGTATATAAAATATTATAAATGTTATATATACGGGGTAGCGGAACATTGGATATATCTTAGATTATTTCTTTTTAAGATTTAAAATAAAGATAATCCAAGAGAAAATGCTGACATGAGTAACGAAAAAGGAATAAATTTCCTCGCCTTAAGCTTATGGTATTTTATTTAAATTTCGGTATCTAAGTAAAATCTATAATAATATTATTATATTATTAAACCCAAAAGGGGAAATTTAATATAAAAATTTTTATATTAAACACGATGAAAAAGAGAATTATTTGTTAATAAAACCTTTATTAGTGATAAAGGTTCTGGAAACTAGAACAATTAAGTTTATATATTCTCACTTAAGTAATTAAGTTAATAAACCGTACCTAAATACTATCGCAAGTAAGCAAGTAGAGTATACAAAGGCGTTTGAGTGAACAATCCTTAAGGAACTCGGCAAATTGACTACCGTAACTTCGGGATAAGGAGGGCCATTATTCTTGATAAATAAAAAAATTTATTTTTTTTTTATTGATATATCAGGTAAATAAGAGGAAGCATAAAATAATGTTGTACGACTGTTTAATAAAAACAAAGCACTCTGCAAAGATAAATTATCAAAGTATTGAGTGTGATGTCTGCCCAATGTCGGCTGGGTAACGGATTTACTTAATTGAAAAATTAGGTTTTGAAGGAAACCCCGATTAATGGCGGCCTTACCTATAAGGGTCCTAAGGTAGCGAAATTTCTTGGCCGTTAAATGCGGTCCTGCATGAATGATTTAACGATACAACAGCTGTCTCGAGGATTGGCTCAGTGAAATTGAAATAGCAGTGAAGATGCTGCTTACCTCTAGGTAGACGAGAAGACCCTATGCAGCTTTACTGTTACCAATTATGAGTATAGTATGATAAATTCCAGTGTATAAGGTAATTGTTTGATGCAATTGAAACCCCTTTATTTGTTCTATTGTATTCTTTATGATTGGGAGGCAGTTTATGCGGGGCACAGATCCCATAAAAAGTACCTGGGTATATCCAAAGTTCAACCGTAAAATTGTAAATTTTAATTTACAAAAATAATTTATAAATTTTTATTTATATTTTATTTTTATTTTATTTTGTTATTAATTATTAATAATTATCCAGTTATTGTTGTTTTAAATACGACTTATATTTTTAATTAGGTAAGATTTTAACTATATGGTAAATAGATGTAGATTAAATATAAATCATATTTATGATTTATATTTAATCATATTGATAAAGAATAATTTCTCTTTATTAATATGATAATTATATATACTTTAAAAGTTTAATGGCTTAATCTTGCCTTACTGTTTGACTTACAAGTCTATCAGTCGCGTAAGCGGGGCATATGATCACAAGATGCAGAAAGGAAAGGTCTTGGATTATAGAAAAAGTTACGCTAGGGATTACTTGTTAGTCCTCCAATATTTTGAAATATTGGTAATAATTTGGGTAAATTTCAAAGATAACTTATATTGTAATACAATTTTAAGTCTATTTGAAGCGGAACTTATTTAAGCATATTTATAAATAAGAACGTTCAACGACTAAAAGGTGAATAGTGCTAATAATAATCCTTTTATTAACTCCCAATGTCTTTATTAACTATATAATTTATTCTAAGATATATAGATATATATTTGTATAAATGTTAATGTAATAATATTATATTACATTAATGAAATAGATTTAAATGTAATTAAACTTTATTATTATATAATATAAAAATTATATTAATAATTTTATTAATTATTTAAATGTTAAATATTATTAAATCCAAATTAAAAAATAGTTATAAAAATATAACAGTAAATACAAAAAAAATTGTAATAAACCCAAAAAATTTTGGAGCTATAGTAAGAAACTGAAAAGATAGTATTTATGTTTATAATAAAAATACTTTAAATTTAATACCTGAAGCTAATAAATTAACAATAAAACTAATAAAAGGTTATTTTAATTTATATAGTTTAAAATTAGAAAAAAAAATAAAAAGAAAGATATTAAAAAAAATTTTAAGAAGAAGAAAAATATCAAAGAATAAAATATTTATTAGTAATGGTCAATTTAAACATACTAATGATTTAGTTAATATAACAATCTATTTTTATAATAAACAATTATTAAATTATAAGAAATTAATATTAAAAAAATATATAAATTTGTTTAATCATCGTTTTAAATTTAAAAATAAATTATTATTAATTAGAAATAAAGGTTTAAAGTTTTTAAAAAAACAAAATCAACAAAAAAATATTATGATTAAAACATTAAATATAAATGAGCTATCTAAAATAAATAAAATAGAAAATTATCAAACCAAATATTATAAAAATTTTATAAAAAAATCTTTAGCCAAAGTAATATTATATATATATTTTAAACAATTAATATTTATAAATAAATTTAAATTTAATAATTATTATCTACAATATTTAATTAATATAATAAAAAAAATATATAAAAAAAATATACAATTTAATTTTATAAATGTAAAATATTTTTATTTTAATAGTGATATATTAACAGAATCTTTAGTTTTAAAACTTAGAAAAAACAGAAGTTTATTAAGAAACTTACAAAAAATTGTAAGAAAACCAAAAATAAAAAAAGTAGATTTAAGTGATAATACTAGATATATTTTTAATATAAAAGAATTAAAATTAATTAATAATAATTTAGATATAACAAATAAATTATTATATAATTTATTCTTAGAAAATAAAACTAAATCAAAAAATTTAAAAAGAAATATAATTAATAGAATTAATTATAAAAGAGTTTCAGGTATAAGATTAGAAGGTGCAGGTAGATTAACTAGAAGATTTACTGCATCAAGATCAGTATCAAAAAATCAATATATGGTAGTTTAATAGATATACATTCTTCAATAGAAGGTAAATCACTGCTTTATTAAGAGGAAATACTAGACCTAATCTAGAATATACTAAATTAAATTCTAAAACACGAATAGGATCTTTTGGTATTAAAGGTTGAGTAAGTGGAGTTTAAAAAATTAATAAGGCTATAAAATATATAGTTAATAAAGATAATGAAATAGTCTGAACCATTTTGAGAGAAATGGAAATAAAAGATTAAAAGCTTTTATGATAACATAAATTGAACAGGCTTATATGCGCAAGAGAGTACAAATTGAGTGCGCTGTTTGGCACCTCGATGTCGGCTTAGCTCATCCACATGAATGCAGAAATCATGAAGGGTTCGACTGTTCGTCGATTAAAGAGCTACATGAGCTGGGTTTAATACGTCGTGAGACAGTATGGTTTCTATCTTCTAGGGGGAATTAGAGTAAAAAATAGATAATCCCTTCGTACGAAAGGAGTTGGGAATATTGACCTATGGTTTACCTGTTGTTTATATTTTATATTAGTACTTTCACTAGAGTAATTTAATATTATAAGCATGGCAGGAAAGCTAAGTCAGTTAAAGATAAGTGCTGAAAGCATTTAAGCGCGAAGCTTACTATAGGATACTCTTAAATAAACGTAGTTTAACACTACGAATTTATTAAATAATAGGCTTTAATTGTAAGAACCTTATAGTTTTTAGATATAAAGTACTAATTGTTAATATACTAAATATAACACATATCTTATATTATTTATAATTAAAATAAATTTAGCCTGGTTAGCATAAAAGTAATGCAATCGTTTTGTAATCGATTTAAGTAAGTGCGATACTTGCACTGGGCTTAAAGTTTAGACCCAATGGTCAAGTTTGGTTAAGACATAACATTTTCACTGTTAGTGCGAGAGTTCAAATCTCTCTTGGGTTGAAAGAAATTAGCTCAGCGGTAGAGCTGTCGTTTTACACACGAAGGGTCAGGTGTTCGAATCACCTATTTCTTAAGTTTATAAGCGGATTGATGTAATAGCAACATATTTGGCTCATGCCCAAACTATTTAGGTGCAAATCCTAAGTCCGCTTAAATATTTTTAAAGGCTATAGCTTAATGGTAAAGCCAGCTGCTCATGATAGCTTAGATAAATGTTCGACTCATTTTAGCCTTAAAGTATTATATTACTTGTAATCCGAGTGCTGGAATCGGTAGACAGTCTTAACTTAAGATTAAGTGACGCAAGTCGTGAACGTTCGAATCGTTCTTCGGATAAAGACTAGAATTAATCATATAATAATATATCTTTTAATTTCAAATAAAAAAAAAAAAACAGGTAAATAGTTAGTATCTATATGTTAAATTTTATATAATTAGGAAAGAGTTATAAAAATTTACTAATTGATTTATCTAATAGATTATATCTTTTGGTAAACTAAGATAAAGCATAATATGTTAAGGTTTTTAATAAATGATTACCTGACGCTTTTGTAGGTTGAAATTTAATAAGTAGTTTTGGATCTATAATTAGTGTAGTTGCTACATGATATTTCTTAAATATTTTATATTTACAATTAACTCAAGGTACAACTGTGTCAAGATATACTTGATTAACACCACAATATTTTAGTGAATTATTATAAGGTATAAATATTACCTTTAATAATATATATATATATTGTAAATTAAAGGGGTTATAGTTCAATTGGTAAAACGGGGACTTTGCAAGTCTCAATCTCAGGTTCAATTCCTGATGACTCCAATTTCGATTATAGTTTTAGCTCGGAAAGCTCAAAAGGTAGAGCGGACTATAGTTGAATAATATATAAATAAAGTCAGGGCACCTGACGCATAATAAAGTTAATTATATTAACAGCTCGAATAGCTTAATCTGGTAGAGCAAAATATTGAAGCTATTTGTGTATAAGTTCAAATCTTTTTTCGAGCAAAAATTTATTATTAATGGGTATGCTGAAAATTGGTAACCAGGTTCCACTTAGGATGGAATAGTTTTAACTTTACAAGTTCAAGTCTTGTTACCCATATTGTTTAAATTATGTTGTCGACTAATCGGTAAGTCATAAATTTTTGGTATTTACTATTGAGTGTTCGAATCGCTCCAACATAAAAAAAAAGTTTTAAATAAGCCAGGATAGTTTAATAGGTAGAACAATAATTTCATGAATTAAGAATGAGAATTCAAATTTCTCTCCCGGCTTTCCAATTTGAATAAAATAAAAATAAAAAAGAAATTATTTTAATTTTGTAGGTGGGTATAGTTCAATAGGTAGAACAGCTGTATGTGGCATAGTATATCCTTGTTCAAGTCAAGGTACCCTCCTAAAAATAATTTATAAATATTATATAAATAAAATACGGAATACGTAAAATAAAAAGAAAATCAGAATTAGTTATGGGTCAGTCTATAGAAGGTAAATTATATAATTTATCTAGAAACTATCAAACTAAAAGCGAGTCAAATGATGACACAGTTAAACAAAGTAGTATCTTTAACATAACAATGTGAAAAGAAAGATGATTTTTATCTTCTAATGCTAAAGATATAGGTACATTATATTTAATGTTTGCTTTATTTTCTGGGTTATTAGGTACAGCTTTTTCAGTGTTGATAAGACTAGAATTGTCTGCACCAGGTGTACAATATATAGCAGATAATCAGTTGTATAATAGTATTATAACAGCTCATGCTATTATGATGATTTTTTTTATGGTTATGCCAGCTTTAATAGGAGGTTTCGGTAATTTCTTATTACCTCTTTTAGTAGGTGGTCCTGATATGGCATTCCCTAGATTAAATAATATTAGTTTTTGATTATTAATACCTAGTATACTATTATTTATTTTTGCTACTATAATTGAAAATGGTGCGGGTACAGGTTGAACTCTTTATCCACCATTATCAGGTATACAAAGTCACAGTGGTCCAAGTGTAGATTTAGCTATATTTGGTTTACATTTAAGTGGTATTAGTAGTTTATTAGGTGCAATTAATTTTATATCAACAATAATTAATATGAGAAGCCCTGGTATTAAATTACATAAACTTGCATTATTTGGTTGAGCTGTTGTTATTACAGCTGTTTTACTATTATTATCATTACCTGTTTTAGCTGGTGCAATTACTATGGTATTAACTGATAGAAACTTTAATACATCATTCTTTGAATTAGCAGGTGGTGGTGATCCTATATTATACCAACATCTTTTCTGATTCTTCGGTCATCCTGAAGTTTATATATTAATTATACCAGGTTTTGGTATAATAAGTACTGTAATATCAGCTAGTTCAAGTAAAAATGTATTTGGTTATCTTGGAATGGTATATGCCATGATGTCTATTGGTATTTTAGGTTTTATTGTTTGAAGTCATCATATGTATACTGTAGGTTTAGATGTGGACACAAGAGCTTATTTTACAGCTGCTACTTTAATTATTGCAGTACCTACAGGTATAAAAATATTTAGTTGATTAGCTACTTGTTATGGTGGTTCTTTACATTTAACACCTGCTATGTTATTTGCTCTAGGTTTTGTTGTTATGTTTACTATTGGTGGATTAAGTGGTGTTGTTTTAGCTAATGCTTCACTTGATATTGCTTTCCATGATACTTATTATGTGGTAGCTCATTTCCACTATGTATTATCTATGGGTGCAGTTTTTGCTTTATTTAGTGGTTGATACTTCTGAATACCAAAAATTTTAGGTTTATCTTATGACATATTTGCAAGTAAAGTACACTTCTGAGTGTTATTTATAGGGGTTAATCTTACATTCTTCCCTCAACATTTCTTAGGTCTACAAGGTATGCCTCGTCGTATAAGTGACTACCCTGACGCTTTTGCAGGTTGAAATTTAATAAGTAGTTTTGGATCTATAATTAGTGTAGTTGCTACATGATATTTCTTAAATATTTTATATTTACAATTAACTCAAGGTACAGCTATGTCAAGATATCCTTGATTAACACCACAATATTTTAGTGATCTATTCCAAACATTATTTAATAGAAACAATAGTTCTCTAGAGTGATGTTTAAATAGCCCACCTAAACCTCACGCATTTGTAAGTTTACCTATACAATCTTAAAAATTTAATAAAATAAATTTTTATATGTTACATTTAGCCTAATAATAAGTATTATAAAATTTTTAAAATAATTTTAAAAATTTTAAACATGTTAGTTTAAGGGTTAGAATATCGTGCTACGGACACGACGATATAAGTTCGAATCTTGTACATGTTTAATTTTTAATTCTTATTAGCTTAATGGTAAAGCGAAATACTTCTAATATTTTGATCCTAGTTCGAGTCTAGGATAAGAAAACCTATATTTTTATGTTATTTAGCTCTCATAGCTCAAGGGTAGAGCAAAATACTGTTAATATTTGTATAGATGTTCGAGTCATCTTGAGAGCTTATAATTATAAGTATATTATTATATTTCTATTTTATAGTATATAATAATATACTTATAATATAAGCTCTCAAGATGACTCGAACATCTATACAAATATTAACAGTATTTTGCTCTACCCTTGAGCTATGAGAGCTAAATAACATAAAAAATATAGGTTTTCTTATCCTAGACTCGAACTAGGATCAAAATATTAGAAGTATTTCGCTTTACCATTAAGCTAATAAGAATTAAAAATTAAACATGTACAAGATTCGAACTTATATCGTCGTGTCCGTAGCACGATATTCTAACCCTTAAACTAACATGTTTAAAATTTTTAAAATTATTTTAAAAATTTTATAATACTTATTATTAGGCTAAATGTAACATATAAAAAAAAAAAAAATTTTTAATTTTATTAAATTTTACGAGTGATAGGTAAACTTGACAAATGCGTGAGGTTTAGGTGGCTATTTAAACATCACTCTAGAGAAACGATTGTTTCTATTAAAAATGTTTGGCATAGATCACTAAAATATTGTGGTGTTAATCAAGGATATCTTGACATAGCTGTACCTTGATTTAATTGTAAATATAAAATATTTAAGAAATATCATGTAGCAACTACACTAATTATAGATCCAAAACTACTTATTAAATTTCAACCTGCAAAAGCGTCAGGGTAGTCACTTATACGACGAGGCATACCTTGTAGACCTAAGAAATGTTGAGGGAAGAATGTAAGATTAACCCCTATAAATAACACTCAGAAGTGTACTTTACTTGCAAATATGTCATAAGATAAACCTAAAATTTTTGGTATTCAGAAGTATCAACCACTAAATAAAGCAAAAACTGCACCCATAGATAATACATAGTGGAAATGAGCTACCACATAATAAGTATCATGGAAAGCAATATCAAGTGAAGCATTAGCTAAAACAACACCACTTAATCCACCAATAGTAAACATAACAACAAAACCTAGAGCAAATAACATAGCAGGTGTTAAATGTAAAGAACCACCATAACAAGTAGCTAATCAACTAAATATTTTTATACCTGTAGGTACTGCAATAATTAAAGTAAGCAGCTGATTAAAATAAAGCTCTTGTGGCCACATCTAAACCTACAGTTATACATATGATGACTTCAAACAATAAAACTAAAATACAATAGACATCATGGCATATACCATTCAAGATAACCTAAATACATTTACTTGAAAAAGCTGATATCTGACAGTACTTATTATACCAAAACCTGGTATAATAATAATAACTTCAGGATGACGAAGAATCAGGAAAAGATGTTTATAATATAGGATCCACCACCACCTTGTAATTCAAAGAATGATGTATGAAAGTTTCTATCAGTTAATACCATAGTAATTGCACCAGCTAAAACAGGTAATGATAATAATAGTAAAACAGCTGTAATAACAACAGCTCAACCAAATAATGCAAGTTTATGTAATTTAATACCAGGGCTTCTCATATTAATTATTGTTGATATAAAATTAATTGCACCTAATAAACTACTAATACAACTTAAATGTAAACCAAATATAGCTAAGTCTACACGTGGACACTGTGACTTTGTTAATGGATAATGGTGGATAAAGCGTTATCACCGGTACCGCACCATTTTCAATTATAGTAATAGCCAAAATAAATAATAGTATACCAGGTATTAATAATCAAAAACTAATATTATTTTAATCTAGGGAATCCATATCAGGACCAACCTTACTAAATAGGTAATAAGAAATTTACCGAAACCTCTATTAAAAGCTGTCATAACCATAAAAAAAATCATCATAATAGCATGAGCTGTTATAATACTATTATACAACTGATTATCTGCTATATATTGTACACCTGGTGCAGACAATTCTAGTCTTATCAACACTGAAAAAGCTGTACCTAATAACCCAGAAAATAAAGCAAACATTAAATATAATGTACCTATATCTTTAGCATTAGAAGATAAAAATCATCTTTCTTTTCACATTGTTATGTTAAAGATACTACTTTGTTTAACTGTGTCATCATTTGACTCGCTTTTAGTTTGATAGTTTCTAGATAAATTATATAATTTACCTTCTATAGACTGACCCATAACTAATTCTGATTTTCTTTTTATTTTACGTATTCCGTATTTTATTTATATAATATTTATAAATTATTTTTAGGAGGGTACCTTGACTTGAACAAGGATATACTATGCCACATACAGCTGGTCTACCTATTGAACTATACCCACCTACAAAATTAAAATAATTTCTTTTTTATTTTTATTTTATTCAAATTGGAAAGCCGGGAGAGAAATTTGAATTCTCATTCTTAATTCATGAAATTATTGTTCTACCTATTAAACTATCCTGGCTTATTTAAAACTTTTTTTTATGTTGGAGCGATTCGAACACTCAATAGTAAATACCAAAAATTTATGACTTACCGATTAGTCGACAACATAATTTAAACAATATGGGTAACAAGACTTGAACTTGTAAAGTTAAAACTATTCCATCCTAAGTGGAACCTGGTTACCAATTTTCAGCATACCCATTAATAATAAATTTTTGCTCGAAAAAAGATTTGAACTTATACACAAATAGCTTCAATATTTTGCTCTACCAGATTAAGCTATTCGAGCTGTTAATATAATTAACTTTATTATGCGTCAGGTGCCCTGACTTTATTTATATATTATTCAACTATAGTCCGCTCTACCTTTTGAGCTTTCCGAGCTAAAACTATAATCGAAATTGGAGTCATCAGGAATTGAACCTGAGATTGAGACTTGCAAAGTCCCCGTTTTACCAATTGAACTATAACCCCTTTAATTTACAATATATATATATATATTATTAAAGGTAATATTTATACCTTATAATAATTCACTAAAATATTGTGGTGTTAATCAAGTATATCTTGACACAGTTGTACCTTGAGTTAATTGTAAATATAAAATATTTAAGAAATATCATGTAGCAACTACACTAATTATAGATCCAAAACTACTTATTAAATTTCAACCTACAAAAGCGTCAGGTAATCATTTATTAAAAACCTTAACATATTATGCTTTATCTTAGTTTACCAAAAGATATAATCTATTAGATAAATCAATTAGTAAATTTTTATAACTCTTTCCTAATTATATAAAATTTAACATATAGATACTAACTATTTACCTGTTTTTTTTTTTTTTATTTGAAATTAAAAGATATATTATTATATGATTAATTCTAGTCTTTATCCGAAGAACGATTCGAACGTTCACGACTTGCGTCACTTAATCTTAAGTTAAGACTGTCTACCGATTCCAGCACTCGGATTACAAGTAATATAATACTTTAAGGCTAAAATGAGTCGAACATTTATCTAAGCTATCATGAGCAGCTGGCTTTACCATTAAGCTATAGCCTTTAAAAATATTTAAGCGGACTTAGGATTTGCACCTAAATAGTTTGGGCATGAGCCAAATATGTTGCTATTACATCAATCCGCTTATAAACTTAAGAAATAGGTGATTCGAACACCTGACCCTTCGTGTGTAAAACGACAGCTCTACCGCTGAGCTAATTTCTTTCAACCCAAGAGAGATTGAACTCTCGCACTAACAGTGAAAATGTTATGTCTTAACCAAACTTGACCATTGGGTCTAAACTTTAAGCCCAGTGCAAGTATCGCACTTACTTAAATCGATTACAAAACGATTGCATTACTTTTATGCTAACCAGGCTAAATTTATTTTAATTATAAATAATATAAGATATGTGTTATATTTAGTATATTAACAATTAGTACTTTATATCTAAAAACTATAAGGTTCTTACAATTAAAGCCTATTATTTAATAAATTCGTAGTGTTAAACTACGTTTATTTAAGAGTATCCTATAGTAAGCTTCGCGCTTAAATGCTTTCAGCACTTATCTTTAACTGACTTAGCTTTCCTGCCATGCTTATAATATTAAATTACTCTAGTGAAAGTACTAATATAAAATATAAACAACAGGTAAACCATAGGTCAATATTCCCAACTCCTTTCGTACGAAGGGATTATCTATTTTTTACTCTAATTCCCCCTAGAAGATAGAAACCATACTGTCTCACGACGTATTAAACCCAGCTCATGTAGCTCTTTAATCGACGAACAGTCGAACCCTTCATGATTTCTGCATTCATGTGGATGAGCTAAGCCGACATCGAGGTGCCAAACAGCGCACTCAATTTGTACTCTCTTGCGCATATAAGCCTGTTCAATTTATGTTATCATAAAAGCTTTTAATCTTTTATTTCCATTTCTCTCAAAATGGTTCAGACTATTTCATTATCTTTATTAACTATATATTTTATAGCCTTATTAATTTTTTAAACTCCACTTACTCAACCTTTAATACCAAAAGATCCTATTCGTGTTTTAGAATTTAATTTAGTATATTCTAGATTAGGTCTAGTATTTCCTCTTAATAAAGCAGATGATTTACCTTCTATTGAAGAATGTATATCTATTAAACTACCTATATATTGATTTTTTGATACTGATCTTGATGCAGTAAATCTTCTAGTTAATCTACCTGCACCTTCTAATCTTATACCTGAAACTCTTTTATAATTAATTCTATTAATTATATTTCTTTTTAAATTTTTTGATTTAGTTTTATTTTCTAAGAATAAATTATATAATAATTTATTTGTTATATCTAAATTATTATTAATTAATTTTAATTCTTTTATATTAAAAATATATCTAGTATTATCACTTAAATCTACTTTTTTTATTTTTGGTTTTCTTACAATTTTTTGTAAGTTTCTTAATAAACTTCTGTTTTTTCTAAGTTTTAAAACTAAAGATTCTGTTAATATATCACTATTAAAATAAAAATATTTTAAATTTATAAAATTAAATTGTATATTTTTTTTATATATTTTTTTTATTATATTAATTAAATATTGTAGATAATAATTATTAAATTTAAATTTATTTATAAATATTAATTGTTTAAAATATATATATAATATTACTTTGGCTAAAGATTTTTTTATAAAATTTTTATAATATTTGGTTTGATAATTTTCTATTTTATTTATTTTAGATAGCTCATTTATATTTAATGTTTTAATCATAATATTTTTTTGTTGATTTTGTTTTTTTAAAAACTTTAAACCTTTATTTCTAATTAATAATAATTTATTTTTAAATTTAAAACGATGATTAAACAAATTTATATATTTTTTTAATATTAATTTCTTATAATTTAATAATTGTTTATTATAAAAATAGATTGTTATATTAACTAAATCATTAGTATGTTTAAATTGACCATTACTAATAAATATTTTATTCTTTGATATTTTTCTTCTTCTTAAAATTTTTTTTAATATCTTTCTTTTTATTTTTTTTTCTAATTTTAAACTATATAAATTAAAATAACCTTTTATTAGTTTTATTGTTAATTTATTAGCTTCAGGTATTAAATTTAAAGTATTTTATTATAAACATAAATACTATCTTTTCAGTTTCTTACTATAGCTCCAAAATTTTTTGGGTTTATTACAATTTTTTTGTATTTACTGTTATATTTTTATAACTATTTTTTAATTTGGATTTAATAATATTTAACATTTAAATAATTAATAAAATTATTAATATAATTTTTATATTATATAATAATAAAGTTTAATTACATTTAAATCTATTTCATTAATGTAATATAATATTATTACATTAACATTTATACAAATATATATCTATATATCTTAGAATAAATTATATAGTTAATAAAGACATTGGGAGTTAATAAAAGGATTATTATTAGCACTATTCACCTTTTAGTCGTTGAACGTTCTTATTTATAAATATGCTTAAATAAGTTCCGCTTCAAATAGACTTAAAATTGTATTACAATATAAGTTATCTTTGAAATTTACCCAAATTATTACCAATATTTCAAAATATTGGAGGACTAACAAGTAATCCCTAGCGTAACTTTTTCTATAATCCAAGACCTTTCCTTTCTGCATCTTGTGATCATATGCCCCGCTTACGCGACTGATAGACTTGTAAGTCAAACAGTAAGGCAAGATTAAGCCATTAAACTTTTAAAGTATATATAATTATCATATTAATAAAGAGAAATTATTCTTTATCAATATGATTAAATATAAATCATAAATATGATTTATATTTAATCTACATCTATTTACCATATAGTTAAAATCTTACCTAATTAAAAATATAAGTCGTATTTAAAACAACAATAACTGGATAATTATTAATAATTAATAACAAAATAAAATAAAAATAAAATATAAATAAAAATTTATAAATTATTTTTGTAAATTAAAATTTACAATTTTACGGTTGAACTTTGGATATACCCAGGTACTTTTTATGGGATCTGTGCCCCGCATAAACTGCCTCCCAATCATAAAGAATACAATAGAACAAATAAAGGGGTTTCAATTGCATCAAACAATTACCTTATACACTGGAATTTATCATACTATACTCATAATTGGTAACAGTAAAGCTGCATAGGGTCTTCTCGTCTACCTAGAGGTAAGCAGCATCTTCACTGCTATTTCAATTTCACTGAGCCAATCCTCGAGACAGCTGTTGTATCGTTAAATCATTCATGCAGGACCGCATTTAACGGCCAAGAAATTTCGCTACCTTAGGACCCTTATAGGTAAGGCCGCCATTAATCGGGGTTTCCTTCAAAACCTAATTTTTCAATTAAGTAAATCCGTTACCCAGCCGACATTGGGCAGACATCACACTCAATACTTTGATAATTTATCTTTGCAGAGTGCTTTGTTTTTATTAAACAGTCGTACAACATTATTTTATGCTTCCTCTTATTTACCTGATATATCAATAAAAAAAAATAAATTTTTTTATTTATCAAGAATAATGGCCCTCCTTATCCCGAAGTTACGGTAGTCAATTTGCCGAGTTCCTTAAGGATTGTTCACTCAAACGCCTTTGTATACTCTACTTGCTTACTTGCGATAGTATTTAGGTACGGTTTATTAACTTAATTACTTAAGTGAGAATATATAAACTTAATTGTTCTAGTTTCCAGAACCTTTATCACTAATAAAGGTTTTATTAACAAATAATTCTCTTTTTCATCGTGTTTAATATAAAAATTTTTATATTAAATTTCCCCTTTTGGGTTTAATAATATAATAATATTATTATAGATTTTACTTAGATACCGAAATTTAAATAAAATACCATAAGCTTAAGGCGAGGAAATTTATTCCTTTTTCGTTACTCATGTCAGCATTTTCTCTTGGATTATCTTTATTTTAAATCTTAAAAAGAAATAATCTAAGATATATCCAATGTTCCGCTACCCCGTATATATAACATTTATAATATTTTATATACGTACAAGGTTTCGGTATATTGTTTAGATCCGTTAAATTTTCGGTATTTTTATCTAAAATTAATCAGTGCTCTATTACGAGGTCTTCAAAAAATGGCCGCTTCTAAGCCTATTTCCTGATTGTTTTTGAAAAAAACATCCTTTATTTCACTTAACAATAATTTTGGAACCTTATAACACTTGTTCTGGGCTGTTTCCCTTTAGACATACAACCTTATCGCACTATGTCTGATTATTTAATATTCATCTTTGCCCTTCCGAGTGCAAATACTCTCCGATAAAATCAGCACGATCCCCCGATGTAAACAAAATATAATTTTGTTCGAGATCACAGTTCTGTACCTGCTAAGATGTTAATTAAATTACCTACTTACATAGGTTTCGCGGAAAACCAGCTATACTAGTCTGTTTTGTCTTTCACTAACTTACCACAGTTCTTCGGATATCTTTACCACGATAACCCGTTCGGACTTTTATAATCCTGACCATGGTAAGATCACTAGTCTTCGGGTCTAAACTTAGAAACTTCTCATTTTCTCATAATTGGTTTATCTGGGCAAATTTTACTAAAATTTGCTTGCTTCTAAGAATAACTTGCTGACCCATTATACAAAAGGTACGCTCATATTTTTTATTCAAAATTTTTACTGAGCTGCTTATAAAACTACTATTTCAAATTTTCCCTCACGGTACTACTACGCTATCGCTTATATATTATATTTAGCTTTAGAGGAAGGTTCCCCTATATTCAAACAGATCTTATCCATTTTACTTATAAGCTTCTCTAATCTTAATTTTACACTAAAATTAGAATCTCGTTTGATTTTTTTTTTCTAAAGTTATTAAGATATTTCAATTCACTTTATTTATTTATTAAATTTATCTTAGAATTTAGATTCAACAATCTTTCCTTAATATATAGCTAATTTTCCATAATAGTTCCTTTATATACTTATATTGATCGTTTATTATCAATAAATATATCTTACATATAACAATTTATATTTTTATTAATTTTTTTATTTTCAGGTTATTATGATTCGAACATAACAATTCCTCATCCCAATTGAGACGCCTAACCACCTGGCTCTAACCTGTCTTTTTCAGAGAATATCCGATTCGAACGGATGCGGTCTTTAAGACCAAATAAGTTTCAAGCTTACCACTATAAACCACTCAGTCAATTCTCTCTTTAAAAATTCCAATATCTTTATATTTTTTATTATATAATTTAACAAGAGCACTCAGATTTGAACTGAGATCTTGAAGTTTGAAGCTTCCAATTTTACCATTAAACTATACTCTTATTTTTTTTTATTATTTATATAACTTATTTTGATTCCTTAGCGAATTGAACGCTAATCCTACTCTTATCAAAAGTATACTTTACCTTTAAGTTAAGGAATCTATATATATTCTTAATTGAATTATTATATAACAACTATTTTATATAATTTACTTATATGTAATTTTTTATATAGATATATATATATAATTATAATAAATTTTAATTATAAGTCTTTTTAAATTAATATATATAATAAGTATTTACGGAAAAGAGATGATTCGAACATCTAGGTGT
This sequence comes from Chrysosporium keratinophilum, assembly GCA_029850275.1. Taxonomy (NCBI): domain Eukaryota; kingdom Fungi; phylum Ascomycota; class Eurotiomycetes; order Onygenales; family Onygenaceae; genus Chrysosporium; species Chrysosporium keratinophilum. The sequence goes on from JARBIX010000020.1 coordinate 34,625, forward strand.
AAAAACACAATATTTAGCAAATATCTTACCTTACCTATGGAAACTTTTCCTAGTGATATATACATATTCGGGTTAAATCGGCTACGATCCGATATCTATTTTCTCGACAAGAAAACCCTTTACCAATTAAGTTACTAACCCTTTAATTAATTATATTATAATCTAATTTATTAATTTTTTATTAATATGACCAGCCGAATTCGAATCGGCACATTTCACATGGTCCGCGAATAGTCTACCGTTAACCTATGGTCATTATAGATTTATTTTTTTATTAAGACTTATGGGATTCGAACCCATACAATAATGATTAAAAGTCATACGTTCTACCATTGAACTAAAGTCTTTACATACCAAAAAACCTGGTTTAATTGGTATGTTTAGATTTATTATATATAACTTTTTATTTAGTTTTTCAATAAGTAGATAAAATATAAAATTATTAATTTAATACTAGACCACAAAAATTCTTCTTATTTAATAACCTCAGTAATAAACTGAAAGATATAAAAATAATCATACGACATCAACAAAATGTCAGTAAAGTATTCCAGATTCTAAACCTAAATGGTGGTGATCTGTAAAGTGGTAAGCTAATAAACGTCATAAACCAACAGCTAAAAAGGCAGTACCTATTATAACATGGAATCCGTGGAAACCTGTACCAAAATAGAAACAAGAAGCATATACACCATCTGATATAGTAAATGATGAAACTGTATATTCTACTCCTTGGAATATTGTAAATATTATAGCTAATAAAACTGTATATATTAAACCATATAAAGCACCACTTCTATTACCTTGTATTAAAGAATGATGACTGTAAGTTACTGTTACCCCAGAAGATAATAATATTATAGTATTTAATAAAGGTAATTCAAAAGGATTTATTCCTTCTATACCCATAGGAGGTCATTGAGCTCCTAATTCAACATTAGGTGATAAAGAACTATGAAAGAAAGTTCAAAAAAAAGCTAAGAAAAATAAAGCTTCTGAAACTATAAATAATCCTACACCAATATTTAAACCTTTTTGAACTGCATTTGTATGATTACCTAAATAAGTACCTTCTGATATAACATCTCTAAATCATAAAGACATAGACATTATTAAATTTAATAAAGCAACAAAAAATAAGTATCAACCCAACTCAAAACCATGCATACTTAACACACCTGTTGTTGTTAAAGTAAATAAAGAGATACTTGTGTTTAAAGGTCAAGGTGATGGAGACACTAAATGGTAAGGATGATATTGTAAAACCATAAATCTTTAAATTTAATAATATTTATTACTTTTATTTTATTGTTATAACTATCGAACCTACCATACTTAGTAATAGTATTAAAGATATTAGAATAAGTCAAATAGAATAAGTAGAATACATAATATTACCAATATTATTTATATCAGATAATCCTATTAAATTTACATCTCAATTATTACCACTAGCAAAATTTATTACATCTTTATAATAAGGTCAAATTGAAAAATCTAAATTTAAATTTTTACAATTATCTAAAATTAACTTAGTATTTAAAGGTAAAATTTGACCTAATATGTAAATAAAAGGTATTATAATTAAAATAGAAAGAGGTAAATAGTTATTATTATTACTTATTAATTCAGCTATTCTAATATTAATTAACATTAATATAAATATAAATAATATAGAAACAGCTCCAATATAAACAAGTAAATATGATAAACCTAAAAATACTAAATCTATTACTATTAAATATACCGAAATACCTGTAAATAGACCAATTAAAAATAAAACTGCTACTACCGGATTAGGACTTATTATTGTATAAATAGCAAATAAAATAGATATACTTACTATTATATCTAATATATCTCCTTGGGACCCATTAGTACTATAATCCATAAGACAATATAACAACTAACAAAAAAAAAATCTCAGAAAAAGCTACCTTCCCAAAAACCATTCCGAGCCTCTGCGATAGGAAGAGTAGGAATCGAACCTACGATGACTAATAGTCATTGGGTTTACAGCCCAACTCGTAAACCAACAAACGAAATCTTCCTTATACACAAAATATTCATCTTTTTGTTTATGTTAATCTATCCCGTGCAATTTCCATTACACGAACCTTATTTCGACTTAACACCAATCAAAGTCATACATACGAAAATTATATGTTTATTTATATATAAATAATTATATATATTAAAATATACACAAATCAAACTTATTGCACATACTTCTTTCAGCGCCTGACGAGTGGTTAGTACCCAACTGAGAAACGATTCACCGTGACATGGTGATTCACGATTACTAGTAATTCCTTATTCATGTAGTCGAATTACAGACTACAATCCTTATTACCCGATTTTAAGGATTAGCTCTATATCACAATATAGCATCCCTTTGTTACGGTATATGTGGCACGTCTATAGCCCACAATATTTAGGCCATGATGACTTGTCTTAATCCCTCTTATCATTTTCAATATAGTGGTGAGCCATTTTATATAAATAAATAAAATAAGGGTTTTCGTTAATTTAAGGAGTTAACCAGATCTCACGACATTAACTAAAGACAGCCGTGCAACGCTTGTAATAATTTAATATTATACAAATTGTGGTGAGGTTTTTCGTGTATTATCGAATTAAATAACATACTTCACTACTGGTTTCAGAAACGGTCTAATGATTTCAGTTTCAATGTTGCCATTTTACTCTTGAGGTGGAATGCTTTCACTTTCATTTATAAGCTAAATTCTATCTAGCGAATGGCATTCAGTATTCTCTCCTTGGACTACTAGGGTATCTAATCCTTATCGCTACCCAAGCCTTCGTCCCTCAACGTCAGTTTTTAAAAAAAGGCCGCCTGCGCTTAATCAGTCCTTTTGGTATCAACAAATTCTATCTTTACTCCAAAAATTCTCCCCTTCTATTATAAAACTCTAGTAAAAAAGTACCCTCTCGGGTTTAATTTACCGTCTAGGTACCCTTTAAACCTAATAAAGATGATTAACACTAGTCTTCTACGTATTACCGCGACTGCTGGCACGTAATTTGGTCAAGACTTATAAATAAATAATTGTCATTATCATTAATCTATTTAGAATTTTACGTGATACAATCACTAGTATTATTTTTTAATACCATTACATTCTTCCAAGTTGCTGGTTCAGCCGTTAGGCCATTGACCAATATTCCTCACTGCTGTACTAATATGCATTGGGGTTTTTTCAGACCCAATGTGATCGATCGACCTCTCAGTCTCGACTACGGACTTATAGCTAGTTAAGTTATTACCTTATCTACTACCTGCCGAAATATTCATTAACATCTTAAAGCAAAACTTTGTTTTATTTCTTATATAAGGGATTTATCCCTCTCTTTAAGGTAGCCAAAATATACTACTCACCTGTACACCACTTCATTATCTATAAAGATAATGACGTTCGATTAGCATGTGTCAAGCACTTGGATAGCGTTCAATCAGAGCCATCATCAAACTCAAAATTTTATTACTTTCCATAAAAAAAAATTTTATAGAGAAAAACTATTTATTTTCTCTATTATTGATATTATCTTTTTCTCTACACTTTTACTTTTATTATCTTCCTCTTTACATTTAGAATTGACCATCCTAAATCTAATACGACATAACATATAGTAAATATTTAAAGTTTTTATTTTCTTATATTTATCGTTTATTTTGGTGTTAATGTTTTCGTTATATTTACTCATTATATCTTAATTTTTTTTTATTCTTTATAGGTTTTTATTCTTTTTATTCAGGAATTTTTATATTTTTTGATCTATTACCTTTCTATTATTTAAAAGATTAAATTAATCTTTGTAATACTATTTATTCCTTTTATCTAAAACCTTATTAACCCTAACAAGTTATAACGCTGACTTAGTAGTTCACATTTAATAACTTGATAGAAAAAAAATAAAATATAACCAAGATACCATATAAATTAGTAATTAAATTTGAATAAATTTAGATATATATAAGCCTAATTATGTACTATTATATATATGATTCTAAAAAAAAAAAAGTGTAAGATTAATGTTCATTTTATTAATATCTGAACTATTAATTTTAAATTTTTGTTTCTGTCTATAATCCCTAAATTTTTATCTAGAAATATTTATATTTACACTTAATAATCTGAGGACTTTCCTTTTCAAAATAAAATTTTATATAATTTATATCTAAATTTATTATTTATTTATCAATAAAAAAAATTTTTTATTTTTATTTTAATTTAAATAGTTTAATGTAATTCTAAAGAATCTTTAATATAACTACAAGTTAGTACAACAAACACCTGACTTTGGATAAATGCAATACCTAACTCTAAACCTGAGAAAGCTAAAATAAAGGCTAAAGGTACTAAACCTAATATAAAGAATAAGAAACCAGATTTCATTATTTTATAAGTAAATCCGCTTAATATAACAAGTAACATGTGACCACTAAGGATGTTCGCACTTAAACGTAAACCTAAAGAAACATTACGAGCTAAATAAGAAATAAACTCAATTAAAACTAATAAAGGTAATAAACCTAAAGGACAACCAGATGGTACAAAGAAAGAGAAAAACTCTAAACCGTGTTTTTGAAAACCTAAAAATGTGGCACCTAAAACTACTGTAAAGCTAATGAAGAAAGTTAATATAAACTGCGATGTAGAAGCAAAACTATATGGTATTAATCCTATTAAATTATTTATTAATATAAATATAAATAAACCATATATAAATGGAAAATATATTTGTCCATTTTTAGGATTTATTTGATTTATAACTACACTATGTATACTTGCATACACAGATTCTTGTGATATAGTTCAAGAATCTGAGACCAATTTTTCAGATCATGTTACAAAAGTATTTATTCACATTATTATGAATACACCAGTTATTAAATATAAACCTATATTTGTTAAAGAGATACTTTGATTTAAGAAGCTTAAATTAACACTAAAAAAATCTTTTATTTCAAATTGATCTAGGGGACTTATGATATTTTCTATATTTGTCATCCTTTTAGTTAACATTTCTATTTATATTAAATTTTTAGTACCTTTATTAGGTAAATTGTAAGAGTTAACGTATAGCTAACTATAATTTAAAACTATATATCTACCCTTTTTTACAGTTTTAAACACACAGCTTTAAAGTTAACTTATTTAACTATAACCCTTCAAATTTTTAATTTTTTCAACTAGACCACCCACCACCCTTAAATTTAAAAATTAATATAACTACCATATTAATAGTATAATATTTATAATCAAAAATAAACTTTATTGTTATAAAAAGCTATATATTTAATTTACGTCTTATACAAAATAAGAGAGAAACCATATACTTTAAATATTTAGTATATCTTATACATTTAACCTATTAAGGAATTAATTAATATAATATTTAATAATATAAAATTAGTTAAGTATTCTATATATATAAACTATTATAATTTATTTATATATAAACGTGTTACAAATAAACGAAGGAATCAAGGTAAAATAACACGACTAAAAAAGATAAATAAGAAGCTTAATATAATAAATGTAAAAACTGTTTGATTAACAAAGAAAAAAGGCACTAATTGTGGCATAGTCTTTTTTTTTTAAATCTTGGATATTTTATACTTTGAGTAATAAAAAAAATAAAAGCTATTTATAAGAAATCTTTAATTAATATACTTTGAGTAAAAAACAAAAAGTATTTATAATAAATCTTTAATTAAAATTGTATATTAATGAAGAAACAGAATAATGTAAACCATCTAAAATAGGTGCAGGATAAACACCAAATAGTACAGTAAATATAACAAGTGTAAGTAATATAGCAAATTCTCTTTTACTTAGATCATTTACATAATTAAAGAAATAAGAAGAATATGTACCTCCAAAAGCTATCCTATTAAACATAAATATAGTATAAGCGGCAGAAAAAATAATAGAACTACTAGCTAATACACCTAATATAGATATTCTTTCAAATACCCCATAAATAGACATAAATTCACCAACAAAATTTAAAGTAAGAGGTGAACCACAATTACCTAAACATAATATATAAAATAAGATAGAAAAGATAGGCATTAATTGAGTCATACCTCTATAATAAGTAATTAATCTAGTAGAAGATCTATCATATAAAACACCTCCTACACAAATAAATAAACCTGAAGAAACAAAACCGTGAGCTAAACCTAAAGAGATTGCACCTCAATACCTTGAATAGTATTACTAAAAGCACCTAAAAGATATACAGCAGCATGAGATACAGATGAATAAGCAATAAGCTCTTTAATATCTATTGTTCTAATGTACTAAAACTAGCATATAAAATAGTTACTACCCCTATAATATAAACTATATATGTATAATCTATAGTAGCTTTAGGTAATAAAGGTAAAATTAATCTAAATATCCCATATAAACTTAATTTTAAAACTATAGCAGCTAAAATAATACTACCAGCTAAAGGTGATTCAACATGAGCTTTTAATAATCAAGTATTTAAGAAAATTGTAGGAGTTTTTACAGCAAAAGAAATAAAAATACCTATAAATAGGAAAAGTTGTGTATAATAACTAAAGTTTGCTTTTGACAATGCGTCAAAATCTGTTGTACCCATAATAGATGACATAGTTATTATAGAAAGTAACATAAATAAAGAACCTAATAACGTATATAAAAATAAATAAAAACTAGCCCTAACTTTATCACTAGAACCAAATAATCCTATTAATAAAAATAAAGGGGGTAAAATACTCTCAAAAAAAATATAAAAAAGTAAAATGTCTAAAACTAAAAAAACAGCTAATAATAATGTTTCTAATAATAATATTATTATTACAAAAGATAATACATTTTTTTCTTGAATAGAATTTCAATTAGATATTAAAGAAATAGGTATTATTATAGTAGTTAACAAAACAAAATAAATAGATATACCATCTAAACCTAAATATATATCAAAATAGTTTAATTTATAATGTTCCTCAATTTGAATAAATTGAAATTGTTTACCACTAAAATCAAATAAAATAAATATTATTAAAGATATTATTAAATTAACGATAGTAGTAGTTAAACCTATAATTTTTATACGTTTACCTGATATAGAGGATAAACCATAAGAAGTTTCAAAAAAAATAAAAAAAATACCAGCTAAAGGAATTAACAATAAAGAAAAAAGTGAAAACATAAAATTTAGAATAATATACATTTCCCTCCAGATTATATTAATAATCTAATGTAACACCTTATATATCTATAAGGCTAAAGAACACTAAAATTAAAAAAAGATACATATATAGATATATATATATATTAAAATTTATATAATTATAATGATAAATTACATGATAATATATTTAAACCTAAAACTATACAAGGTATTAATACAATATATGCAATTATAATAGGAAGTAATATAGTTCAACATGCAGACATTAATTGATCAAATCTAATTCTAGGGAATGAGGCTCTAACTCATATAAATATAAAAATAAGAATACTTGTTTTTAAAGCTAAATTTAAACTAGAAGAACCGTCTAATAAATAACTAATGAAAGAATAGTCAGATACAAAAAATTTATCAGAATCTATTAAATTAAAAAATATATCAATTAAAACTGAAGGAATAAAATTTAAATAACCTCCTAAAAATAAAACACTTGTCAATAAACAAATTAAAACAATACTTGCATACTCAGCTAAAAAAAAGAAAACAAAAATAACTGCAGAATGCTCTGTCATAAAACCACTTACAAGTTCTGATTCCAAAAATTATAAATCATATAAACCTAATAAGATATTAATCTCGTATTACTTTAAACCGATATATATCTATATAACTTTAGGGATAACAATATTTTTATATGATTATAATACATTAATTTACACTAACGATTGGACTATATCTTATTTTATATAATATAAAATTATAACAAATGACCACGTCTAGTCTCTGAAGGTTGAATTAAAAAATTCATTCCCTGCTGATTGACCTTAATAACTAATTAGGTTTTCCAGCATATAGTGATCTTTAACGAGACCAAATCAATTACTTGATAGCCTCTGCTAAATCAAAAGGTGCTCTATTAGTTTCTGCAACACAACCTATAAAAAATATAATTAATAAGGGAAATAAAGGTAATAAAAAATATACAGCTTTTTGACTTTCTATAATTACAGTTAAATTTAAACTACCAGTAAATATAATAACTAATAATATTACAGAACTTAAAATTAATTCATAACTAATTACATTGAGCTGTACTCATTAATGACCTAAAAAAAAGCATATTTAGAATTAGCGACAACCTGCAAGTAATTATACACATATGTAGATAATGACGAAACAGCTAACATATATACTATTACATAGGTTAAAGTATGATTATATATAAACCTAAACCAATAAGGTATTACTGCATAACCTAATAAAGAAAAAATTAATGTAATTATAGGTCCGAAAAAAAATAGACGATATTAGCTTTGTGTAGGTGAAAAATATTCTTTTAATTAATAGTTCAAGGCATCAGCAAATGCTTGAATAAACCTAATACCTACAATATTAGGTCCCAATCTTCTTTGCATAAATAGGCCATTGTTTTTCCTTTCTGAAATTGTACAAATGCTACAATTAATAAAGTCAGGTAATAAACTAATAAACTTTCAATAATAGAAAATATAATATAACATTATATAATTAATCAAAAATTAGTACTATAAATTATAACTATATCAACATTAAATAATAAGAATTATAGATTAAAGATAATTTATAATATCTATATTATAAACCTTTAGTATTAAATAAATATTTAAATATTAAATAGATATATAAATATATATATATAAATATTAAGTAAGTGAGGAGTCAGGGGAAATCGAATCCCTAAATTCGAATTTGCAGTCAAATACCGAACCGTCTGCACAAACTCTATTAAGCAATTTAATACTTTAGATTAAAATAAACAGTAATTATTATATATCCACAAGAAAAAACCATCTCAAATTTTGTATCAAAAAAACTATACATTTGTTTACTTTCAATTTTTAATGCATTTTTACCTAATTCAAAAGCAAATCCTAAATTTAAAATAAGAAAAAATACTAACATAATAATTAAACCATATAAACCATTAAAATATGCGCTAACTATATAAGGATAAACTAATAATATTTCTAAATCAAATAAAAGGAATAATAAAGCAAAAATAAAAAAAGATATACTAAATTGTGTTCTATTTTGACCTAAAAATGAATGGAATCCACATTCAAAAGCACTATCTTTTTCTTGATATGGATTATGTAAAGAAAAAAGTAAGTTTATAACTAACAATAATATTGCTAATATAGGTATTAAAAAAAAGAAAAAAGTTGTACTTGACATTATATATTATATATTTTTTTATTAGAAATAAGGAGCAATAACACTATAAATAAATTTTATGCAAAGAAGATAAATAAATCTTTTAACCCCTCCACCTTCCTATATTAATTATAATAAGGATAATATTTTTTTTAATATTACCACTTTAAAAATACTACCTAAACTATAACAATTAAATATTAATATTTATAAATACTTTAATAACTAGACAATAAACCTATTCTCAAAATTTTAATATCTCGAGATATTTATTTTAATAATAAAATAATTAATTAATTATTTTATTATTAACATTATTAACATTATCTAAAATAACTATTTAGGAGAATTAGAATTTAATCCAATATTCATTATAGTATTTTCAATTTGACTAATAACTGGTGTTATAATTAAGAAATGTGAAAAATATAATACTGTACTAATTTGACCAAAAGTTATGAAAGGCTCTTCTACATGTTTAGCACCTAATTGCATTAAAATTAAAAAATTAGCAACAAATATATAAAAGGCTATTTTACTTAAAGGTCTAAATTGTATACCTCTTAATTCAGATCTATCTAAATAAGGTAAACCTAAGATAATTAAAAGTGAACTAAACATAGCTAGAACACCTAATAATTTATTAGGTATAGATCTTAATATAGCATAATAAGGTAATAAATATCACTCTGGAACAATAGCTGAAGGAGTCTGCATTGGATTAGCCATTACATAATTTTCACAATCTCCTAAGACATTAGGCATAAAGAAAACAAATATAGATAAAACAAAAAAGAATAAGAATATAGTAACTAAATCTTTAAATATAAAATAAGGTGCAAAAGGTAATCTATCGTAATTACCTGAAACACCTAAAGGATTACTAGATCCAACTGTATCATGTAATGCTATTAAATGCATTAAAGCTAAAGCTGCTAATACAAAAGGTAAAACAAAATGTAAAGAAAAGAATCTATTTAATGTAGCGTTATTAACGCTAAAACCACCTCAAATGAACTCAACAATATCTTGACCTACTCAAGGTATAGCACTCATAAGATTAGTAATAACTGTTGCACCTCATAATGACATTTGACCATACGGAAGAACATAACCCAAGAAAGCTGTAGCCATCATAGCTACTAAGATTATTGTACCAATAGCTCAAGTTAAACTTCTAGGTGATTTATATGAACCATAATATATACCTCTACCTATATGTAAGTAAACTAAGAAAAAAAAAGCAGATGCTGTGTTTGAATGTAAGTAACGTATTAATCATCCATTATTTACATCCCGCATAATATGCTCTATAGAATCAAAAGCTTCTAAAACACTAGGTGTGTAATGCATTGCTAAAGTTACACCTGTTACTATTTGTATAGCCAAACATAAAACTAATAATGAACCAAAATTTCATAAATAACTAATATTAGAAGGTTGAGGAGAATCAATTATATAAGAATTTACCAATTTTAATAAAGGATGACTTTTAAAGATTCTCATTTAATGTAAATACATATCGATATAAATCTTATTTTTAATGTATAATATTTAAAGAATTATTAATTTACTTTCTAGTCTATTCAATAGAATTTTTATTAACTAGCAAACTAGATAATTTATTTAATAAGAACTATAATATTTAATATGAAAATATATTTTTAGAATAAATAAGGTGTAAATAAAATAATAGATAGAAGATTAGATATATGTAGTAATTGATCAGGCATAAGCATAAATAGAAGGATAAATAAAGTAAAAATAGAGATAGGTATAGATAAAGAACTAGATAAAGAAATTTTAGATTTAAAATAAATAGTATCTACAACTTTATTATTTTTAATAATTTCTGCAGGAATTTGTAGGTTAAATAAATTTGAACTAAATTTATAAGAATGTAAATCAAAAAACATAATTTTAACAATATTTAAATAATAAACAGCACTTATAACACTAGTCAATACAGCAATTAACGCAATAAAAATAAAACCATTTTGTAAAGCAGCGGATAAAACCATCTGTTTTGCAAAGAAACCTACTAGAGGAGGAATACCAGCAAAAGAGAATAAAGTAATAGCTAAACTAAGAGCTAAAGTATGATTTATATAAAAATAACCTTTTAATTGACTTAATAGTTGAACAGGAGAATTATTTTTATCTAAAAGATTGATATGATTAATGTTTTTATTAATAAAGAAAAATAAGGTATAACCTATACTAATTAATAAGAAGAAAGCGTTTAAATTAGATAAGCTATATTGTATAAGATAAAAAATAAAAGATTGTATAGATTCAACACTATTAATAGTTAGAGCTAATAATAAGAAACCTAAATGAGATATTGTACTATAAGCAAATAATCTTTTAATTCTAAATTGAGTTAAACCTAATACAGTACCAATAATTAAAGATAATATACTACTAACTAATAAACTAGAAGTTCAACTATATTGAGTAGAAATATAAATATAACTAGTAAAATGAACTAAATGTAATAAAATAATTAAAATAGATATTTTAGGTATAATAGCTACGAAAGTAGTAACAATAGTAGGAATACCATCATAAACATCAGGAGATCAAAAATGGAAAGGGGCAGCTGACATTTTAAATAAGAAACCTATAGTTATTAATAATAAACAATAAGGAATATATTTAGTTAAATCTCAATAAATAGTATTAAATTCATTAAGATTAATAATATTAGATAAATTAGAAATAATGTAAAAACTGTCAAGATATGTTGTACCAGAATTTGCATAAATTAGACCTATACCTAATAAAATAAAACAAGAAGATAAACCACCTAATAAAAAATAAGTTAAACCAGAAGCTGTAGAAGATTCAGAATTTCTATATAATGTACAAAGTAAATATAAACCATAGCTTTGTAATTCAATAGATAAATAAAGAGAAATTAAATCACTACTTGAAATTAAAAATATACTCCCTGTAACAATAAATAATAAAATTAAAGTATATTCAATAATAGTATATTGTTCACCTTTTTTATTAATAATATTAGATACAAATAATCTTAATTTTGTAAATAATAATTTATATAAACTTAAATACTGATTTGATCAATATTTTCTAGGATAAAATCCTGTTAAATTTAAAATAAATAAAGTAAGTAAAAATATTAATATATGAAAAACAATAGATATAGATGATATATTAAATAAACCACCAAAAAGCCCTACCCCTAAATCTAAATAAGGAAGAAATAAATTGTTATAACAAAAAAATATACAATATAATTGTATAACTATACCTATTCTAGAATAATATATAGATATATCACGCTTTAAACTAAAGGAGTTAGATAATAATAATAAAAAAATAGAAGATATTAACATAAAAAAAAAAAATTATTATTTATTATTAATAGTTAAAAAAATAATAGCAAATATATTAAAAACTAAAATATATTATCTATAAAACTAAATATAATAAACAAAGATAAAAAATTAAACCAATTAAAATATATAAAGCATAAGATGTAATAACACCAGTACTTAAACTACCTATATTATTACTTAATTTTAATAAAGTTTTTTCTAAACCATAAGGTCCTAATAATTCAACAGAACCTTTATCTAAAATTTTAGTAGTTTGACCACCTAATTTTAGAATAATGTCAGTAATATACTTATTATAAAAAAATTCAATTAAAAATCTTTGATTAAAAAAACTAAAGATATTATAACCTAAATTAGAGAATTTAAATTTAATAAGTAATTTACCAAAAAATTCAGAAAAAATAAATGCAATTAAACTTAAACTAATAGTAAATATAAAAGGTAATAATTTAAATATAGTAGGAACAGCAAATTCAGTATCTAACATAATTTCATGGCTAGGATGTATAAATAAACTATTATCAGAATAGAATCCTGTACCTAAACCAATAAAAATATCTTTAGTTAAATAACCAAAAAAGATAGAAAAAATAGCTAGAATTATTAAAGGTAAATTAATAAATATATTACCTTGGTCAACATGTTTATAACTATTTAAAGATCCATTAGGATTAGTTAAAAATGTTAAATATAAAACTTTAACTGAGTATAATGTAGTAAAAATAGCACCTATAGTAGCTATAAAATATACAATAGTACTAGATATATAATATTGACCATAAGCAGATTCAAGTATAAAATCTTTAGAATAGAAACCTGTCATAAAAGGTATAGCTACTAGGCTTAATGAAGCTATTAACATAACAGAATAAACTAAAGGTAAAAATGCTTTTAAAAACCTCCATATTTTCTAAAATCTTGATTATCCCCTACAGAATGTATTACTCCAGCACCTAAAAATAAAAGTGCTTTATAAAAAGCATGATTAACTAAATGAAATAAAGCTAAATTATAAGATGATAAACCTATAGCTATAACCATCATACCCAATTGAGACATTGTACTATAAGTGCCCAATAACTTTTTTAATGTTTGGAATAAACCAATTAAACTACTAAATAATGTAGTTATTGCACCTAATCATAAACATAGATAATAAAACAGTACTACTATATTCTATTAAAGGTGAAGAACGCATTAATAAATACACACTGCTGTAACCATTGTGGCAGCGTGTATTAAAGCAGAAACTGGTGTAGGACCCTCCATAGCCATTGGCAGCCAAAACGTGAAGACCTACTTGAGAACTTTTAGCATAGCACCTATTAATAAACAAATTCCAATTAAAGTTACTATGTTTTGATTAATATAAGGCGATAAAGAAAATACTGTAGTATAATCTAGATTACCAAATGATATATATCATAAACATACTAATGTAAAAAACAATCTCCAACCCTATTAGTTAAAAAAGCTGAAATAGAGCTTTGATTTGCTGCTATTCTAGTAAATCAAAAATTTACTAAAAGGTATGAACAAACACCAACACCTTCTCAACCTAAAAACATTAATAAGTAATTATTCGCTGTAACAAGTATAATCATCATAAAAGTGAATAAGCTTAAATAGCTAAAAAACCTTTGAATATGAGGATCATGACTCATATAACCTATAGAGTATATATGAACTAAACTAGAAACTATTAACACCGGTATTAACATACAAACTGTTAAACTGTCAAAATAGAAACCTCATAAAACATAAAGAGACTCAGAATCTATTCATCTTATTAGATTTATTTCTGTAGGTATATTATTATAACCTACTTCAAAAAAAGCTAATACAGCTAATAAAGTAGTTATAACAATTAAACTACATGTAATTAATTGTCCTCCTTTTACACCTACTTTTCTACCAAAAAAACCTGAAATAATAGAACCTAATAAAGGTAATAATATAATAACTAAGTACATTAACTAAATTGTATTGCGATACTTCCTCTTAATCTATAAAAAGCTACTAATATCCCTAAACCTATAGCTGACTCTGCTCCTGCTATAGTTATTACATAGATAGCAAATGTTTGTCCTAACATATCATCAAAATTTAATGAACTAATTAATATTAAAAATGTAACCGAAAGTAACATTATCTCTATTGAAATAAGCATTAGAATTAAATTCTTCCTATTAAGAACGAACCCAAAAACCCCGATTTGAAATAAGATTAGGGATGAATTCATAATTTGCTTTTTAGATTAACAATTTATGTTTACATCACCAATATGTACAACAAGATTAACTTAGTGAATCAAGAATAGAATAGTATATCTTAATATCAAAAAAAAGTTTTTTTT